>LWMK02000310.1:7091-89708 GCA_001693075.2 Taenia saginata | reverse complement strand
CCGGCTGTTAGACCAACGTACTCCTCACTAACTGAAGATAGCGAATTTTTATCGAGGTTGCCAAAGTAGGGATGCAAAAGTGCTCGCTGTGCAAACATACGAGACATAAAGGATATTGAAGACAAGGAGGAATAAAGATCAAATTGATAGAATGCGATGGCCACTTACGGTCAAGAGATCAAAACCCTTTGCGTCAAGTGCGCGCACAATCTTATTCTGCGAGGAAAGTCTATTCTGGTACCAAGATGGAAAGGAGTTGAAATTATAATCCTGCAACATTGTGACACCAGGCCAACTTTCCTCTGTTGGTACGCCCATTATTCGAAATATATGAAACAGTTGGTCAATACCGGAGTCACCACAAAACAATGGATCTCCTGTGGCTAATTCTGCGAATATGCACCCCATAGACCACATATCGACACCACAACCATAGACGGCGTCGCCAAGCAGAATTTCAGGGGCGCAACACCATAGGTTGGCGCCCTATAGTATCAGAAGTTTAGTCAGATAAGATTTTTAAGATGTCATTCAAGAATGAAGGAGTTACCTCGTTGGTGAAACTGCGACGTGGATAGCCGAATGTCTTTGCCAATTCAAAGTCAGTCAACTTAACTATCTGCCTATTAACATCAACCAGAACGTTTTGAGGTTTAAGAGCACGGTGGATAATGAGTCTTGTGTGGCAGTACTTAAGAGCCTGCAGCATCTGGTACATGAATAACTAATTGGAATGAGACTCAAAGTAAGTTCATACTTTGACAGTGTCTGGAGGTAATCCAGTGCCTTTATATTCAAGGTCCATGTAACTTCTGAGATCCAGAGGTAAATACTCACAAATTAGGTATATATCACCGCAATCCAGGAAAACTTGCTCCAAACTATACGGGTTAGGAACCCTTATGACTTACTTCACAATATTCGGGTGCCTTAGTTCTTTAAGAAGTGCAGCTTCGCTGATTGCAGTCGAATGGGAGGCCGGGTCAGACCAATTAAGCTTGATTCTCTTTACAGTCACTAGGTGTCCCGACTTTCGATTGCAACATTTGTGAACGATGCCATGTGAGTCTAGAACAAATAGGTAAACTGCTTTCGCCAGACCTTCGCCAATTTTTTCGATTGGAGAAAAGTATGAGAGAATGAATTTCGGCATCTGCACACCGTGCCAGAACGAACCCAAAGTGAACTTGGTTTACGGTTGGTTTATTTAAGGTCATCCCTCTTCCAATCATAACAACATTCATAATTGCCGCAAGATCTACCTGCTTGCTATTAAAAATTTGGATCAGCTACATTAGTAATCAATTTTTCCTACAAATTCATAAAAAGCGGTCGTCAATTGCATGTCTCGATAAAATATTCCGATAATCTTGGCATCGATAGCCAGAGAATGATGAATTGAATGTAAGCCAGAAATTAGGGCCATTTTAAATAGAGTTGGGAAAAATTTGATAGCCATGGTTGCCAGTCCTGATAGGTAACAAAGGCACTTCTAGCCATTGACTATGTTTTTGTTTAGCTCCTTGGAATCTTGTGCACAACAACTCAAATTCGCTCATTTGCCACATATTGCCTCTATTCTCATCCTTGGGGTGCGCAAGTGGTTCATTTTTCTGTCGAAATGCACACTCAGTTTTCAGTTCTCGTTTTTTGCCAAAATGGGATTAATATCTGATGAAGGCCAAGGTAATTTATGCTGCATAGATGGATGTTTGACACAAAGAGCACTTTGACTCATCGATTAATGAGGATGAACCTAGAGGTTTTGTGCAATGCAACATTGACTATCAACATGTAGTGTAGCCCCAATCAAGTGTTTAGGATTGAGCCTAATAGTTCCGCTCGGTGCGCTCCTATAATCATCGCGACGAAGGCACTGAAATGTACCAAAACCACTTAAATGGGTCGCAGGAAGGGGATGTGAGGGGTACAGACAAAACCGTCTTTTGATTCGGCACTTTTAAAATTTGTCGCTCTTCAGTCGATGCAACTTTCGACCGCTCCACTGAGTTTGTTAAGTAGCATCCATAGCCAAGTATCCAGCATTTTGACATAAGTAGACGTTGTTCCCCCTTAAACATTTCCGTGGAATCCTAAACAGCTGTAATTTGAGAGTGCTACTTTCACCCCAATTCACCCGTTCTAGGGTGTAAAAGTGTGGTTGATGTCGTCAGTGTTTGCTATATCATCGGCGAATTCGGACACTTCCTATCTTATTGTCTCGTTTCATACTCAAACGAATCCCTCTATCCAAATCTGGAAAACCCCCTTATCGATCTTGTCTTATGAGTAATAAATAGTTAAGCGAAAGAGAACTGGAGAACCCACAGAAACAGAATTCCATCTGGCACTACAAAACTTTTGCCTAAAATAAGTTTGAATCAAAGCTTTGCCGACAGTGGTTTGGCTTCCATTGAACCCACTAACGTTGTGGACATAAGGAACTGGTCTTCACGAGAGCAAAGTTAAGTGGTTGGGTGATGTAGCGGACTGAGAATGGGCGATGACTGCTACCATCAANAGCGGTTGGGTGATGTGGCGGACTGAGCATGGGCGATGACTGCTACCATCAATGCGTTCACAACGAAAATGCGGCGGACGTTGCAAGTGCTCCGCTGTAGGCATACGCAAGTTTTCACCGTTCGTGTCTGTTATTAGTGCTTTGAGGACTCTCGATCTTGCAGCAAGCATTTACCGTTCAGAGAACAAGTGAACTGGACACAAACTGGTGCTCGGAACGGTATAAGTGCGTTACGTCAACCTGATGAAAATCTGATGGAATTTTCGGTCTTGTTATAGTAATCTTCCTTTACTATGTGTAAAGTCTTCATTATTTTAGGCAAGCCCGTTGCTGAAAATGCGCCCCACAATGCACTGGAGGTCAAACAGAAGTTATGATTTGATTGACGGTTCCTTTATATTGCAAAATGTATTAGCAAATAAGTCAAGTTAAATTCGCTACAATGCAATTACATGACCTGCTGACTAAGAGCGACATCTTTTTCTTTGATTCTCGGTCCTTCACTCTGCTTTAAAACATGCATAGACTGCATAATAGAATTCCGTACGCATTCGGAGGCCAAATGCATATCACAGCATCACCGGGTTCGCTGTAGTCAGGCTTACTACGGCGCCACAGTTCTCTGATGGTGCGCAGATGTAAAATGTGGAGCGCGTTGTAAATCATTGTCGAATACAAGAGGTGAGGGGGGAAGATGAACGCAGCGTTTCCAGTTACTAATTGGACGATAGTCAACCGACTGCAAATGCAAACGAGTAGAGCTATTTGCACATTTGAAAGTATTTTAAGGAAACCAAACGTCCTTCTTCCTCACATTTTAGAGTAAAGCTGATATTATAAAAATGCTGTTCTTCCTAAAATTCGACGTAGAACAAGGACAAGTTTGTAACTAGCCCATGTTCTTTTGAGATCAGGGCATAGCTATCACCTTCACTTGATAGGCTAGATTGTAAATGAACATCGGAAAAGCAAGCAACCCTGAGTGCATTCCCTTCCAGTAAAACAGTGCCTAGCGGATCAATGGAATGCAATCTGACTTGAATAGGTCTCTACTCAAGCTGTTGCATTTCATTTCTCCACTTCGACTGCAAGGGGTTGGTCTGTGTTTTATCCTCGTCAGCGTAACCATTGCATTTGTGTCCGGAGATGAAGACGTTAGCATTGAGTAGTCTTTAACAAGTAACACCATACCACATGCTTGCTTTTAACTTCACGTCAGCGGTCCATGTCAATTTTTCCCTCTTGTGACATCAGGTGTCTGAAAGTTGCTGACGCAACCAAGAGAACGCCGCAAATCCCAAATCACCTGATGGAGAAAGCCTGCACATGCATAGTTTTTACACTGAATGGCTTGAGACGAAAGGCGCGGGGCAGTAGCAAATGCGATGTAGCTAGAAATGCAATGCAAATAACTGTCTAGTCAAGTCTCAGCTCCCTTATGACAGCACGGTAAAGCTTACAATATATTAGAGTTCAGCAGTTTAAAAGGTTGCATGGATGTTTACAATTGAATCACTCGTTTCATTGTACTTTCGAATGTGCCAGCTTGACATCTTCCGTTCATTCACATACACGTGGAGGTAGCAGGTGGGATGTCTTTCCATGTCCAATCAGCAAGACGATTTCCTCCTGCAAGTCCCAATGGTAAGTCGCCAGATTGTACGTCTCGTCACATGAGGTGAGGCGAAACGAAGGGGACAAATGGGTTTGGAGGGAGAACAGTTAGCTGCTGCCATAGCTGACTTCACTGCATGAGCCCGCATCGTTGCTGAGACGATACCTGCACTCCTCTCGTGAACTCCGTTAAAGTGTACTCGAACCGAGACTATAAAATGGGCCCAAGCACAGCGACTAGCAGTAAGAGAGGACGAGGGAGAGAACCTAGAAACTAAATTCGATATGGAATAATGCGCTAGGAGATTCTGACCCGAGTCACTGCCTCGAGATTTTGACAAGCAATTGAGAATACTTATGTCAAATGAAGGTGAAAGTCTGCCTTTTGTGTCAGAGTGCGTCAGTTGCTCTTCCTTCTGATATGCTTCATTAGAAGTAGCAAGAGGTGTGCCAGAATGCCAGTGGAGGTGGACGATGGCGCTGTTATGATGCAGTGGGTATCGCAGGATGTCAACAATGATCGCATGCAGGGCTCTGTTCTTTCAGTAACGTGGTGCATGGACAAGGTATTATCGTCATCGTCGGTCGACCACTTACGAAGAAACAAATCGCAACGAACCTTACTTTCTTCGTGCTTAATTCCTACTGCTCAGTTTTATGGGTTCTGCCTTATTCTTCTCTTCAAGCCAAATCCGGTTTAATCATCAACTTCTTTACCTGAATGGTATAACAAAAGTCCTGCATTTTTTAACCAGCATTGTGGCCCTAAAGGCAGGCCTCCACTTTAGCTTTACGTAAGCATTCACGATTGCTGGGTAATGTCTTGAGGCAGTCAGGGAACTGCACCATGGGTTGCCGACATATTCACGTGCATCAAATACAGCCTCTCCATTCCACTCCTTCGTCCACTCTCGTTGCCAGCCCCTGTGCTAAGCTTTGTGTACAGTTCAACAGAAGTCGCGAGAGCACTAAAGTGCTGCTTTAGCGACGATGTGGATGCCATCAAACTGTCCTCTGCCTAACCTCTTGAAGAATTTAGTTATGCTTTCGCGTTTGTTTGTTTATGCTAGGAAGTGAACAATCTGGACTGATGGAATCGCAATCCACTTGCGATCTTCAATTGTGTGCAAAGGAATGCAGTTCATCAAGATTCCGCATAGTGAAGTTACAGTGAGATGAAAAATCTCCATTATTCATGTATCCGGCCACTTACGTGCAAATGGAATCTCTATCTCCTGTCAAATTTGCTCAATTTGACTTATTTTAATTTTGCAACGAATTAAATAAATATAAGTCTTGCGTGCCTCTTGGGTGTAGTGGACAGAAATTTCGACTCCTATCAAAACCTAACTAATTGCAGGTCTCATTTAGCTCTATTTTCCCTTCCTCTTTCTTTTACACAGATCGGAGATTTTGGGCCGAAGTATTAATCAGAAGCTTCTAGTGGTAGAGTTTCGCATTTTAGATTAATTTTGGAAGCAAGTTTATGCAGGTGTACTGAAAGCAGGGATAACCCTGATCACTGTGCCTCGTAGCGCTTACTCCAACTTCTGGCGGTATGCGTCTTTCGACGAGACCAGACAGCCAGTTGATTGCTTCCGGGGATCACTCTCTGGCTTAGTGCAAAAATGCCTTTTGAAGTATGCTCTACTACGAATATTTCATCGCGCTGGTTGCTGATGGCGCTGTGAGAAGTTGAATTACTTTGCTGACTCTGTCGAACGACAATTGGTGGGGAATAATTCTTGCATGTTCACAGTCGCTGTATCTATGAATCGCTGTGGTATCATTTCTGGCACACTTTAACAGAAGTCACGAGAGGGGTGAAAATATCGCTTGAACGACGACAGTGAAGTCAGCTATGCCAACACGCGATTGTCCTTACCCCATCTCCATTCGTTGACTTTGGTGCTGTCTTACCTCTTCACGAGTAAATGGGCCTCGGACAAAAGAAGTGCCTGATTTTAGCCAAACCCATGTCACTTAAAGCACTTTATACGAAGCCTGACATCACAGTGATAGCATGGGTTCAATCTTTACCCAAAGGGTTAGTCGGCAATGGTTAGATGCTGCTATTATACAGTACTCCACCTACCATCTGCTTTAGCACGCATTTTCTTACAAAACCTTCCGCCATTAGACTGCTGGTAGAGTTGTTATATTAGTCGTCAGTCTTGGTCTATAATCCGAACATGGTAAACAACACAATGTCAAATCTAACACAGTTGTTCCCCAAACATACGTCAAAGCCATTCATTTATTTTTCCATAAAATATCAACCTACCCCATAGTTCTGCCTTTAAATTTCACGAGAAGGTTTGGCAATTTGAGATTGTAAATTGCGTAGGCGAAGCTATCAGATTGAGAACCCCAAATCCTAGTGCTATGACGAGAACCATTCCACGTAACAGGTCTCTCCACACATACGCACACGGGAGCTAGTTACCATCCGCCTTCCTGTCGCATATATTTTGCTCTCTTTAGATTTATTAAGGCTCATTTCACTTCGAAAATTATACCTAGGCCATATGAGTTTACTGTGTGACAAGTTCCTCTCCACTTTAGGTAGAGCAGTTGCTTGATATTTTATGCATTCGAACTATTCTCACAATTCAGGTCTTTTAGAAGAATGTTACCAAGCTTAGTGGGCAGAACTGGACGAAATTGGCCTAATTCATTAGGTTCATTTAACAGCAAAGCTATCTGGCATTAAACTTCCTTTAAAGCTTAGCTAATTCAATTGCTTTATGGTAAAATGCAGCATACAATTTCATTTCGTCAATCAGTCATTTTGATTAGCACAACTGACGCCGGTAGCATTCAATCCTTAAAAATTCAGCTTCCCGCAGGATTTCGGTTTACCGAATGACATCTTTCTTGAGTGCATTTGACTCTGATTTGAGTAAAAGATAGTTATCGGCAAATTGGGACAAATCAGAATTGCCAACAATGTTATTGTGTGAAGCTGTGTAGACGAACATGTAGGTTATGCTAATTGGAATAGACTGCACTTCGTTTTACGTTTTTGTCTCCCCACTAATGTAATGGACCCCCTTCCCATTACATTGCTTTAAATCAGTGAGAAGGCTCGTAAATTTGGTCTCAAAGTGTCCATCTTCTGCAGGTAAGTGATTCAATGTCTCTTGCGTGCTTATATGCCACATATTTGCACAAAAATGCTCATTCTTGTACATTTATAAGCAAAATGGGCAAAAGTACTAAGACTAGTGGCAACTTGTGAATGGACAACGTGAATCTTTTGCGATTTCCTTGAGACAGATGCCTGTAGGACACAATTATGCAAATCTACAGGTTATCTGCACTCAAAACAAATGAAATACACTGCAACATCCTTAATCTTTAAAAGGTGCTAAGTAATAGACTATTTTTCAGCACACACATTCACAGTCCTGATGCCCGCCTGTGGCACGGTTTGCTGTGATAAGAGCTGGCTTGTTCTTTACACCCTTCACCCCATCTGCATAATTACATTCTTGCCCATATCTTTGTTTCTTTGGCCAGATTTGTCTTTAATTTGAACTGGATCATAGGACATGACGATTCGAGGTTGGGGTTTGCAGTTGCTGCGGAGATGGGTGGGTTAAGTGAATAGGCTAGCTGTTAAAATTGACGCAGTTCCTCTTTGACCAGGATGTTCGAGTTGACTTATCACAATACAGGCGTGTGATGTGTTGGCACAAGGTCTTTGGGCTGATATTATGGCACTGGAGGGAAGTCCAATCTCATTTCTTCGAACCAAGTCATGCCACTGCTACCACATTAGGCAGTAGTGGTACAATTTACTTAAAGACTGTGAAGTAAATAAAGACAAGTTTTGACAAGGTATGAGCGTATTCAAGCGAGGACCCTCTCTATGATGATTATTATTCTCGCTACTAAATTCAAAATGATAGAAATAACGTTCACCGAGCCTGCATCTAAAGTGGCAAACACCCATTTCTAAGGGCATTTAAATAGCAAAAAGAGGGAGTCAATGTATCCAGCGATACTATCCCTACTCGTCAAGGCAAAATACAAATCGAATCTTTTCAGTCGATCATGAGAGCCTCCGGTTGTGGCAGTCATCTTGTCAATAAAAAACCGAAGTTGACGTGGCAACTTGACCATCCCTGTCAGGTTATAATACGTTTGTTTGATTGTGTACTAAGCCATGGGAAAGGGCCTTGAGTGGAATTGAATGAGTTGAGTAAGCGCCACGAGGCACGGTTATAGGGGCTACTACTAGTTAGTGTATACTTCTTTTGACTAAACCGGAGAGCAAAATCTAAAGCTGGAAACTTGCGGTTGACGCTGACTCAGACCCTGTGATTTAAGGTCAATTGATGAAAGGCAGAAAAGTGAAAAGTGATTTTTTTGCCAGTTAGGTTTTGCCGGTACATGGGGCTGACAGCTTTAACTCAGCCAACAGGCTAGCAAGAGTTCCTTTGTTGCATTCCATTTCGAGGCAAAATCAGTTTGCATCTGCTTGCTTTTTTTAGGAAATAGGCATTTGATTTAAGGCATGAGGATCACCCGTCTCATTGCACCTTCGAATGTGTTAGCTTGATATCTTCCGTTCATTCACAAGCACTTGGAGGTCTCAATTGGAATGTCTTCTCATCTCCACTCAGCAAGACGATTTCCGCTTGTACGTTTCGTGACATTAGTTAAGGGGAAATCGAAAGAGACGAATGAATTTGGAGGGAGTAGAGTTAGGTGCTGGCATAGTTGACTTCACTCTATGAGCCCACATCGTTGGTAAGACGACAGTTTCACTCCTTTCGTGAGCTCTGTTGAAGCGCACTTGAACCGGTTCTATAAAATGGGCACGAGCACGGCGACTAGCAGTGAGAGAGGACGGAAGAGAGAATGAAGAAGCTGAATTCGGTGTTGGTGTATCTTGATGTGATTTACTGCCCCGAGATTTTGATAAACAATTGAGAATACTTATGCCAAATGGAAGTGAAGATCCGCTTTTAAGGTCACAATGCGTCAGTTGCCCTCTATTCTGACATGCTTTCTTTGAAAAAGCAAGAGGTGTGTCAGGCTAATAATGATGAAGGTGGACGATGTGCCCGTTTGGTACCGCGAGACGTTAACAGCGTTTGTATGCAGAACTCTGTTCCCTTAGTAGAATGCTCTGCGATTTGCCCTGCTATCCGAGAAGCATGGCCAAGGGATTATCGCCGTGATCGGTCGATCTTTTTCCGGCAGTTTTTCTTACGACAAAATAAAGCTCAAATAATTCAACCTTTCTCCGTGTCCGATTCCTCCTGCTTGAATTTGTGCGTTCTATCTTGGAAGCCACTTTTTCATCTGTTTAAGCCGAACCCAGTTTTATCATCAGCTGCCTTGCCTGAACAACATTACAAAATTCAGGATTGTTTCCGCTTTCATGTTCTTCACCCAATTTTTAAACAGCATTGTGATCTTACAGGTGTTCACAAAAGCTTATCACTATCACTTGGCAATCAGAGAATCGCATTTGGGCTTGCTAGTTTATTCATATGCATCGAATTCAGCCTCTTCATTCCACTCTTTCGTTCATTCTCATCACCAGCCGCTGTGCAGGGCCAAATTTTATGCTCTCGTTTCAAGTGCGATTCAACAGGGGTCACGAGAGGAGTAAAATATTGCTTCGACAACGATGTGGATTCATACAGTGATACAAGCTCTGGTAACATCTGACTGTCCTTTGCCTCACGTCTTACTGAATTAAGCACTGCTTTAGTTTTTGTTTTCTTATGCTTTGAAATGCACAATCTGGATGGATGAGGATGCATCCCGTTTGCGATCTTCAGTTGTGCGCCACGGAACGCGAATTATCAGAATGCCACACAACAAAGATACAATAAGATGGAAGATCCCCATGATTCATATTCCTGACCTCTTACNTTATCACTATCACTTGGCAATCAGAGAATCGCATTTGGGCTTGCTAGTTTATTCATATGCATCGAATTCAGCCTCTTCATTCCACTCTTTCGTTCATTCTCATCACCAGCCGCTGTGCAGGGCCAAATTTTATGCTCTCGTTTCAAGTGCGATTCAACAGGGGTCACGAGAGGAGTAAAATATTGCTTCGACAACGATGTGGATTCATACAGTGATACAAGCTCTGGTAACATCTGACTGTCCTTTGCCTCACGTCTTACTGAATTAAGCACTGCTTTAGTTTTTGTTTTCTTATGCTTTGAAATGCACAATCTGGATGGATGAGGATGCATCCCGTTTGCGATCTTCAGTTGTGCGCCACGGAACGCGAATTATCAGAATGCCACACAACAAAGATACAATAAGATGGAAGATCCCCATGATTCATATTCCTGACCTCTTACCTGCAAATGGAACATCTATTTCCTAGTTAATTTGTTAGAATTCAATCAATTTTTACCCTATAGAGAAATGGACCAATATAATTCCTGCGTGTCTCTTGGGTGAGGTATACAGAAATCTTAAATTTGATCAAAAATTAACTAAACGCTCATGTCGCATTTCGTTCTATCGTCGCCCATCCCTTTCCCATAGATCAGAATTTCTGAGTCGAATTATTATTTCAAAGTTGTTAGGAGTAAAGCTTTGCATTTTAACTTTATTCTGGAAAGAAAGTTTAAGGAGTTGTGCTGAGAGTGGAGTTAACGCTGATCACCACGCCTCGTAATGCTTACTACAACTTCTGGCAGCATGATAATTTGATTGCTTTTAGGGATCGGTCCGGTTAGTCTAACGCAAACATGTCCTTTCCACAATCAGGTATAATCTGCTGCGATGGTTTCATCACACTGGGTGCTGACGACACTGGGAGAAGGTGAATTGCTTTGCTGACTCTCTCTAACCGCAATTAGCGTGGATTGATTCTTGCATGTTTGCAGTCACTACATCGATGAGTCTCAAAAATCCATGTGGTGTTTTTGGCAAATGCATGCTTCTCTTATCTGGGAGAATTTAATTAACTGCTGTCAGTCCTCTCCTTAAACGTTGGAAATCTCTCTTCATGGAATACATGTGCAATGGCATAGCTTGGCACAGTTGTGCGCTTTCACGCCATGTCCCAAGATCGTGACAACTGGTCCTTCGTGCGATGGAGCAACCCGTCTCAACTCGGCGAATTAAAGGTGACCGGCATTATATGCCCTTGTTTGACGAGAATCATTTCACATCATAAATCAGCCTGATGTTAGCGCGGGTAGTAAGCCAGTCATTCAGTCAATGAGCAATTAAAGCTTGCGTTTTTTGCAAGATATTTGAAAGAATGGGGGAAAATTTGATAGAAAATCAGATTAGTCACTTGTTGCAGCCATTTTTAAGCAGAAACGGCTATAAAAAGCATTTCATTGGGCTGTTTTCGACACCATAATCTCTGACTATGGTAGCATTTACGACCCACGTACTCAAGGAAACAGGTAGGCAGAGCACATCAATTAAAAGCAATCAGTGTCTTGTTCGCAGCAAACCAATTCCGATGCGGTATATCATATTTTTGTAGTTCAAACAAGTAAGTGTGTTTGCATCATAAATGATAATACCTGCAAGAGAGCCCTAAATCCTACATTAAATGTGGTTGTAAGAAATAAGTGCTGCACTCTTGACATTAGCCTGGTTCAAGTATTACTAAAGTAGAAATGGATTTAAAGCTAGTCCTTTAAATGCGATCTCAACACATCTTTTTTAAAGGCACTAAGGCAAACCATCACCTGCATACCTCACACCGGTCCGTGATATGTTGCTCATTCCATGCTTAGGTTCCGTTAATCAGCGTCTATGGTAGAGACTAAAGAGCAACTAACTCTCTATTTTGCCATTCATCCATTGCCATTCATTGCTTTCACGCCATGTCCGAAGATTGTGACAACTGGTCCTTCGTGTAATGGAGCAACCCGTCTCAACTCGGCGAATTAAAGGTGACCAGCATTATATGTCCTCGCTTGACGAAAACCAATTCACATCATAAATCAGCCTGACGTTAGCATAGGTCGTAAGCCAGTCATTCAGTCAATAAGCAATTAAAGCTTGCGTTTTTTGCAAGATACTTGAAAGAATGGAAAAAAATTTGACAGAAATCCAGATTAGTCACCTGTTGCAGCCATTTTTAAGCAGAAACGGCCATAATGAGCATTACGTTGGGCCGTTTTTGACACCATAATCCCTAACTAGGGTAGCTTAATGCAAGTTTGCAGCATTTACGACCCATGTGCTCAAGGAGACAGGTAGGCAGTGCATATCAATGAAAAGCAATCAGTGTTTTGTTCACAGTAAACCAATTCTGGCACGGTATATCATATTTTTGTACTTCAAACAAGTTAATGTGTTTGCTTCATAAATGATAATACCTGTAAGAGAGCCCCAAAAAAAGTGCTGCACTCCTGACATTGGCCTGGTTAAAGTACTACCAAAGTAGAAATGGCTCTAAATTTAGTCCTTTAAATGCGATCTCAACACACCTCTTTAAAGGCACTAAGGTTAACCATCTCCTGCATATCTCACACCGGCCCGTGATATGTTGCTCATTCCATGCTGCTTAGGTTCCGTTAATCAGCGTCTAGGGTAAAGACTAAAGAGCAACTAACTCTCTATTTTGCCATTCATTGAAAAGTAACCATATTGCGCTGCAATGGTTGGATAAAGCAGATCTAGTGTAGAGCCACAATGCCTTGGACAAATGAAGGCAAGAACACACCCATGCACTGCGAAAGTATGAAAACTGGTATCATCCCCACCGTCACAGTGAAGACGTGTAGGCACGGAATGCACTGTGTATATGACAGCCGTAAAATAGCGTCTTAGCTAGTCCCTTCCTACATTCCTCTTTTATCCTGCTAGAATAATAAAGAGCAAGAGGCTGTCTTCCCATCATGGGAAAACCACTTGTCAGTAATATCAGACCTAGGTTTTAAGACCAAGTTCGTCACCATGGAAGGTATGCAAGAAACGTCGACTTTGGTTTCTGTAGTTCTTATTACAAAGTTCTCACATAGTGAGCGTAGTGATCGTGATTAATCAGGAGTGTGTGCGTTTGCACACACCTTAACATTTTGACGCGGCATCTTGCTCATGTCACCTAATAAAGGCTCTGATTAACAGAACCATGTGTCAGCATATTGCGTTTATAGTGCCAGTCAGATTGGCTTGATATTAGTTGCCAATCATTGCATGCAAGCAAACCAGTGTTTGCACGTGATCACACTGTTGCAATTCTAGAACAAGTGGATTTAATCGGACACTACTGCATTCTATATTGCATAGTTTTTGCTGAATTTATAGCACATCAACACCCGAACTATTTGTGTCCACAATGACAACTGAGGTAATGGGCATTTTGATGCACAAAACTCTGATTTAGCTATTAAAAATATGCGATAGACTCAGGAGGCATGGTTCTATTGGGTACAACCTAGCTTGTAGCACTTAGTGCCTTCCTATGTGTAAATTCGTCCATGTCCATCAGCAGAAATGGGGTACATGAATAACAAATAATGCAGATGAGCAATATGCAAGGTGCCTAAATGTGTAGACTTCAAAGCTGTTGACAAGGGTTTTCAATTTGACAGATGACCCAATAAATGTAGCAGCCGACAGGTCTAACCAAGTAACTGCTGCACTACTCAGCGAAAGTAAACTCAAACCAACGAAACATAACAACAATAAAGTGCTGCAACTAGGTCGCTGATTATCCTTGGATAACACAAACATGTTCAAACAATGACGTGATCTCAAAGAGAAGGCATAATAATATATGGTGGCATACAAAGTGCTGCAAGCATATTAGAGCATGAATTATCTAAGTAGCAGCAACAAAAATGTTAAAAGAGCAAAGGAAGTAGCAAGGTAAGCGAAAAGCTCGAAACAGCATATACACTATTATTTTTACGAAACACTTAAGAGCAACTACAATGGGCAGCAAGCTAAGGGATTTACATTCCAATCAAAGCCATATCAAAGCAGATGAAAGGGAATGAAGCTTTTCAATGGCATTAGCAGAGATCTCTACATTTATTAAGTTTTAAGCCCCAAATCGCATAAATCCTCGTCTTCATGCACTTTATTCTTAAGTTACATCGGTGTGTTCGTTCGGGTACTTCGCACCTATGAGATACAACCGAGAAGTGTGCTTCTGACGCAGTAGCAGGACGCAAGAATGAAGGCAAATTGGCTGGAATTAATTATCATGGAATGTAAAGGCGAGTCAAGGCAAAACAGAGTGACATTCTTGTTTAGCTGAACTTCTGCAATGTACTCATTTTTATGAAAAATCAAGCTTATTAGGGTACAAGTGATTGGGGCTTTGACTAATCCTTTAGCAAACATTATAAGGCCCATCACACCTAATAAGTCAACTTTATGAATAAGTGGAAGGCCTCCTGCACACTTCTAGAAACACTATGAACAAAAAATACACAACATTGACATAGTTCTTGAAGTGACAAAGAACTTTAGTGGGAGTCGTGCTTCTACAATCTGGAGGAGCAAGAGTCTTTCTGCTTGAATACTTGGTGCAATATTATGAACTGCGTGCAAGTAGCCCATTCCAAAGTGAGGATCAGATCATAGGAAAGCGATTTTGCCGCTGCTTATTGCTTTTCTTCACGCATACAGTAGCTATCCATCGACAGGACTTTTGTGTATTCAAAATAGACGGAGGCATTCGTCACTTGGGTCAAAGAAACCTATGCCTCATTAGGGTTTGTATGGACAGGGCTTCAATTAAATGAGTTACCACCTCCTTCGCAATAAAGTAGTTTGCGATGGGATCAGCCGATGTTTGGGAGATATCGTCTTCACCGCAAATAAATACCACGCTACGCCAGTAAGCAGTCACCATCTATGGTCTCAGGCTGTTACATGCATGGCATCTTCACATTTGTCAGCACTTTGAAGATGGAGAAACAGTTGCAGATTAGCTCGTCGCTCACCCTTAACAAAAGTAACTCGCTAGCGTTTTTTATCCGAGAAATGGCTTACTGATTCAGTTTAAAATTGGGTTTGCGGTTTATTATTAATAGTAAATTATTAAGAGATTGGCAGAAAACTATTCGAAAGAAATCGCAGATCATGCACTGCTTTGCACTGTTGTCGTTGCTTAATGACTGATTGTGAACGCGAAATTTGCAGGCGTTGCCAATCCGTGTGAGTGAAGGATGCAGCGACGGCATCGGATGGGGCGACGCAACTGTCTCACTGTCTCACTGTTCAAACAGACTAGGAAAGCTCCCTCAATTTTGATCCAAAACTCCAGAGCATGGAGACCGGTTTCAGCAATAGCCACAGCAGGATAAGTGAGGACTCACTACATTGGGAGCCAAATTAACTCTTTATGTGCTCATGGGTGTGCTTGTGATGCTTGATGACCAGAAGGTAAAAGCGGAGGCATTACCCATGAGCACTCATGTGACTGCTCCAGATCAAAGAGATGGTTGCTTGTTCTTGATCGCTTGCAAGTCGATGGCAAAATGTGCACTTTTGGGCTGCAGTGAAATGTTGGCATTGTCTTACGCATGTAGTGCAGGTGATAGCAAAGAGGTGCGCCGTTAATCCTTGTGCATTGGCTGCATTGGAGGTGGGATCGGAAACAAGACTGATTGTCTAGCTCTTCTGCTAATGATCGTACAGGGAGGAATATGAGCCAGCTTATTCTGTGTAACTCTTTGAACCCATTCCCAGAGACTCACATGAACTAAATCCTACCGATCTCAAATAGTTGGATGTAACATTCCTGGTAAGCTGAGGAAGGTGTGGCTAAAGCGCAACTCACCTCCTGTCCATGTCGACCGAAAATACTGGTGAGCAGTGAACACACCTCGAATCCATTTGGTAGGGTTGGAAGGACCCACCCACCATGGTGCGAACATCCACTCAGGGAAATCCAAACAATCCTGACCTTACAATAAGCGAATATGGAAGCAAGTGAAAGAGAATCCTAGGCCGGATGGTATAAGTTCTCTTTACGAAGTGAATCTGAGGGAACAAAGACCACATCTTTGGCGCGGTACCGATCGCTTACATTACTTTCCCACAAGAGCTACAAAAGCGGTTGACTTCATAGCCTGGGCGATATGCAGAGTCCATCTGTAGGCGAAAATTTGCCTGTGGCAAATGCTTCGCAGTTCATGCGGACTGTGAGCCGACCTCATTTGGACCGATGATTGCGTCATGATATTCTACAACTTTCCTATCCACATGTATTTCATGCGGCGTAGTATGCGTCTAAATGCAGGCACACGCACATAACTGCACACATTCACTTGTGGCTGCCTTTATGGTGCATATGCAGACACATAAATAGCGGTGATTGCGTCGTGATATTCTACAACTTTCCTATCCACATGTATTTCATGCGGCGTAGTATGCGTCTAAATGCAGGCACACGCACATAACTGCACACATTCACTTGTGGCTGCCNTTACACATTGGACAGGCAAATGATAATGGGCGCAACAAATCACGAAAAGGTAAACACACATAGGAACTCAATTTAATTATTTCGCTACTCCTTGCCAAGCCCCTCTCCACTCCTCCTGCTGCACAATTGTAGGGTAATTGCTAGACATCTGACCAATTTCAAACATTCAAAATTGGCTACCTTTGTGCGAATTAGTAAGAGCCTATTTGTTCGTTATGACATACAAATGGCACCTTGGAAACTATTCGGGAGACATATGAGAGGACAGGTCGTAGACACTACTGAATACCTGACGAAGATCTGGATAGGAGGTCGGGAAATTCAGGGTGAATGTTTTCATCAAGCGAAGCCAAATATTGACGCGATGCCCTTTTTCAACAAAACGAGCATTGTTCGTCCAAAATATCCGATGGCAGAAATAAGTGTAAGGCACGTAGTTGAGATTCAAACGAATTGCCACTACACCGAATGTGGGTGAGTTGTGGCATGCTGAGATGATGGAGTTGGAATTAAGAGGGAATCGCTGGGTTTATTCGTCGACATTGCAAAGATGGCTTCCTTCCACCCCTATAGTCCCATGGTTTGCACGGCCATTATTTGCTCAAAATTCGATTCCAAAACCCTCAGTCATCGTTTGGTCTAATAGATGACTGCGATGGTTAACAGTAAGTGAGAATGGACTTTAGCAAAAGAGAGCCACCTTCTGTCACGTGAACAAGAAATAGCAGCAGAGGTTAATGGCTTTTGGAATAATCAGGATTCGACGCTGTCTGAAACCTCATCTGCAGTTTATTGACACGCAGCACTTCACAGTTTTTGATGGTTTGGGAAGAAGTTGTTTGGTGTTTCGCCCCATTACGCACCACGATTTAGCAGTTCTCACTGGAGAAAAAGTGCTCAAGGTGAATTTTAGGTGCAAATAATGGCTTTGCTACACGAGCAGTATTTCAGATATAAAACTACTTAAAATGCACAACACAGGTCACTAGCACCTTTAGGCACCTAAAGATGACTCTTTTAGCTCGACCCATTTTTCCCTGCTTGTCATTAGGTCCCTTACAGGTGAAATGCTCAACCTGCACTGATTCTGGTTCAATTGCAAGTGCTTCAGACTTTCTTCCTCTCACTGCTACACAGTTTCCTCAAACTTGGATACATTTTATCTATTTCTTGCTCCTATGACAGGATGTCACATCGCGTGGCAGCATCCAATACAGTGATGTTACAGAGATTAAATCTTGAGACTAGGAGGTATTTGCAACAAGAAAACTGCAGTTCTGCATTGATTCGGACAATGTGACTGCAGTGGTAATAGAAAGAGATAAGAGAATTTTGCTGCATGGAAGTTGTTTTAATCACATAGTATTTCAAAAGAAATTCTGTAAAATACATTTATTGAATTTTATCTCATTGAAACCGTCAATCAGCCCTCAAAGAATACATACCAGCGAAATCGACTCCTCTCCCATTCTGCTCATATTGCAGTTACATTAGCAAAATTGAATCATCTACCCCAAAATCTCTCCACCCATCAACTCCCACTGTAATACCATGAGCATATTCACTTCATCTACAGCCAATTTTGGTTCCTCAATCCGTTTACACTGCATTACTGCGAGCAAAGTGGATTCAACTGTAGCTAAATTGTCTTTCTTGTTCCGCTTCCACTGCATTTACAGGACCAGCACCAAGTTATCTATAGCAACCTCATTTATGCGCAAGGCAGCTCACTGTGCAGCTGGTCAATCTCGGCCAACGACTCCAGCGCCTTTACTGAATGCCCAACGTAAGTAATCTGATTGATCTAATAAGCATTGAGCTTGTCAATGCAGCGTCGAGGTCAGTCATGCACGAAGGCACAAGCTAGCGTCCTTACCTTATTGTGGAGTGCGGCCTAAGAACGAACTGTTTACAATGCATTGCCAATCCAAAATAATTGCAAAGCAATTATTATTGCCAATTATTACGAAGTTTAGCAGGCAGTTCGTTCAGTGAAGCTCTTTCAGCTAGCTACTCATTTGGGTGGGATTCACCAGTCCTGAAATACTTTGTCGCTAACACCAGTCGTGTTAAAAGTCACTCTATTTCCTCGAGTTACTAGAGCGTAGGTGATTAATGGCTCTAGATAGATCCTGATGTCTGGTTCACGAGAATGGTAGTGAGGAGTGGGAAGCACGAACACTGAAGTAAAAGTACATTGCACACGAGTATCATGCGAAGCAATTACAACCAACGAGAAGAGTATATATATAAGCAGCCACCCTCCAGCACACAAGTCATTTCGAGTCAAGAGAAGAAACAGCCAAAGAAATGGAGTGTGGGAGTTGGCCATGCTCGTATACGTGGAAGTGGGCACCATGGGCTGGGGTGGTGAAGGGTCCACAATGTGAGGAGAAGTGTGCATGGTGGCCGGTGCAGAAACCGCACTGGGGCATGCCGCATGCATGGTCGCCTGTGGTGGCGCAGAAATGCGCACAACTGTGGGGCAGGTGGAAGCAATGGTGGTAGACGACTGAGGTTGCACCTACACCGACGCTAGCGAGGATGCCTTCTAATGCCATGGTATTGGAGGAGCTAGTCGACGGTGTACACGTTCTCCTCTACTTCCTTTTTGCTCTGATTTTGTAACAAATGCTGCTGGTGCCAAATGTCCATGCAATTTGCATCCCAAGTGATTGAATCTGTGTTCTTCATGAGCTAATACAATTACCATAGCGATTGTATTAGGCTTCCAGCTGGATGCTGTGAGCGCAATTCAAACCAAGTCTTCACAAATGAACAACGCATGACGTGGATCTGCTGCCAGTACACCAGTTACCAATGCAGACGCGTTTTATGCTGAGTGTGCCTGCAAACGACTACGGTGTGGACATGGTTAAAATCTGGTGATGAACTCTATTATCAGCATATTTGATGCCATTTTGCTGCAGTTATTGCGATCCTCTTAGCTGTTATTCGCATTTGGATCTTAAGGCTGCCCATTCTCTAGCCCTACTGCACACTAACGCGAGGGCGCTAGCTTGTACCGTTGCATTGACAGGCTCAGTCCTTAATAGTTCATTCATATTACTAACGTTGCTTACTAAGTAAATGCATAAGAGTCATAAGTCGAGGTGGATCCGCTACACAATAAGCTGCCTTGCGCATGAATGAGCTTGCTGTAGATAACTTTGTTTTGGCTCTGTGGCTATAAATGGAACTGGTTTCCATGCTTTAGTGTTTCAAAAATATTTAGGGAGCTTTAGCAGTCTGTTTGAATGCGACTATGGTGAGACGATGAATGTTTTAATGAATTTGACTCCCGCGATGCCTTTATACTTGAGACGTCCGTTTCCAACGTTGTTGAATCACTTGCTTATGGATAACAAATTTCGGCAGCAGGGCAATTTTTCTTTTTCGAACAGTTTATTCTTCGGTTGGATATTCAGTTCTATGTTCAGAACAGGGAGAGAATGATGTCCTGTTTAATATATTATAATAAAATTAAAAATCTTGATAATAGCGAAATTGGGGGATGGGATTCCTTAATGCAAATTCTTCCTCCACTACCTACTCATGTAAGAGACGTCACTTATTTGCGCCACACCAAAGCTAGTTAAGGAATACACCTAGCAAGATAGTGCACTGATTGGCACATGTTCATGATTAACTTATCGCCCCTATTTAACAAGCCTTGTCAGATTTCATTTTGCAATGCCATTACATCCTCTGCGAAGAAAGGCCCTCATATGCAGGAGTGGAAGCGTCAATTCAGACGTCCGTCTATCCGCATGCAAAATAACCTTCAGGTTGAGTGACTAACAAAAGATCAATAAAATCGATGCTTCGAAATCGATCGCCTCTAGCGCTCTACAGCACGCTGACTTCTCCTCCAATTCAGTATGTTATGCTGTCTCATTTATTAACTCAACATACAATGTGGCTAATGCTTTACCACACGCAGTAAACTGAGGATAGTGGATGGGAACGAGCTTACGTTTCACTGAATGTTTGAAATCCACTTTTCCACATTGCGTAAATGGTACGAACGAAACACTAATTAGTCATCCGTTCTTTACTCAAATGTGCAGAATTCTGTATGAACAGAAGGTTTTCAAGCAGCTTCCTACTTTGTGTAGATGCTTGTATCCATTTGTTTAAACTCTTCATACAACTGTGTTAAGTTGTGCAATGCCCATGCAGCATGTTTCATTATGCTTCAAAGTTTTTTACACCAGCTAGATTGCAATCTCCCTAACCGCGAAAGGAAGATCATCCAGCTGGTTCGTCACTTGTTTCTCGCAATGCATCTCTTTGATTAACAGACATAAAACAGTGTCAACAGAGGAGAAAAAGTGTCTCTACATGGCGTGGGAGTTGACACCAGTTTCATGTACCGTGTCCACTTCATTCTGAAATAAGAGACGAAGTAGAAGAAAGCGACAAAATGTGGTGAAGTGAGTTGGTGGGTGAATGATGGCGTGTTGACAAAAAGTGGGGTTTGAGTAAATTAGACAACCAGGTAGCCATCAAACGATCGCCTGAAGGAGATCTTACTTCGCTCAAAATGCAACCGTCGATTCGGTCGGCTAGAATGACAGATTAGGAGGATTAATGCGCCCTTGCATTGAAATACAAATAAACCCACGCAAACAAATTGACAGGCGCAAACACATTGTAAAATCGACACAGATTGACTGAGATGGGAAGCGCACATTCACATCTGTTATTGTGGAGCTTAATTAAAGGAACTTTCTACAAGGCAAAAAAAGAATCCTGCACTGAGATAGGCAAACAGGAGTTTGACCAGCCTTCAAACTAATTAGGAGCAACTCGTTCACTTTNTTCGGTCGGCTAGAATGACAGATTAGGAGGATTAATGCGCCCTTGCATTGAAATACAAATAAACCCACGCAAACAAATTGACAGGCGCAAACACATTGTAAAATCGACACAGATTGACTGAGATGGGAAGCGCACATTCACATCTGTTATTGTGGAGCTTAATTAAAGGAACTTTCTACAAGGCAAAAAAAGAATCCTGCACTGAGATAGGCAAACAGGAGTTTGACCAGCCTTCAAACTAATTAGGAGCAACTCGTTCACTTTTACTCTTCAGGGGCTGGTGGAGGAGGTGGAGTAAAAATGAATTGTGGCAAAGCGATAGAGGACAAATTAAGGTGACAAAAAGGCAGAAATAAGAATTAATGGCATTAAGCCAGACTATGATAAAACACAATTCAGTTTTGGGTACCGCGTGATTAAGTCAGATCCGGTTTAGCATGTGCTAGTCTGATTTGTATTATGAATCCTCGCATCAGTTAATCATATAATAATAAAGAGTGAGACTGTTAGAGAGATGAAGGGGACTTACAAAAGAGGGCGTTGGAAACCGTCGAGGTAGAGGGAAATGTGAAAGAAGCGTAAGGAAGGCGGAGGGCTGAGAAGTTACGGCATTACAAAAGTGGAAAAATAAAGTTATGGAAATTTGGTGTAGGGAGTGTTTTACTCTCCTTCTTTCAGTTCATTTAAATTCATGCAGCACAAGCAGTAAAAATTACTGCAATACGCAGTGCTTGAGAGCATATAGAGCGTAGCAGGAAACAAGGGATACACTCTCCGAACGTGCGTTGAGATGGAGTGTGGGAAAAGGGGCATAGACAAGGGAGCCCTCGTCTCTCCATTTCGAGGTCGTCAGCAGACCTACTTTTATGCGTGTAGTTTGATTAATGATTTTGCGTGAACGGAAAAGGAAACTTGAATTTACATGGTATGGAGTTGCGTCGAGTCGATTAGGTGGACCAACTCAGTGTGTTGGGGTTGACTGCGATGGTGACGCATAAGGCGCCTCTGAGGTTATGACATGCAAGCCTCTCAAATCCAAACTAGGTGGCCAATTTAGTCTATTCTGATGCAGTGCAATCCAGTCAGATCCAGTCATGTCTAGTCTCCTGCATCGTGCTACAGTGCTTCTGCAGTGGAACCTAGACATTGGGTAAGTTATTTTTGCATCAGTAGGTTTTTCAGTGCTGCTGCTTATTTGGTGATTGTGAGCGTATACAAGAGATATGCAAGGTAAGTACGTTAGAGCAAACGTAAAGATTGCAGCTGAGATAAAGAAGGTGCGTATCTGATGCATATCCTCCAGTCTCTGGTCGAAAGAATTGTTGCATTGCATTTCCTTGGTAGGGGAGAAGTGACATGAATGATCAGCTAAGACGGGGAAAAATTAAGAGAGGGGCAGAGAGATGATTGGCCATGGGATTGAAATGAGAGAGGGTAGGGAAAGAGAAAAGTGGAATCGCAAATGGGCACCGCAGTATGATTCTGTGCAGTGCAGTGATGTAGCGTTCTTTATTTTCCTCTATCTCCCATCCATTCCCAAACCAATTCACTTACCCACTTATCAGGACGTGTAACTGTGTAAAAGATGAAGGAATTGACTTGGTGAATGTAATATGATTTTTGAGCAACACGCACAAAGAGGATAATCATAATTTTCCTTTTCCATATGATTTACACTAGATACCGAAGGAGACGGGTTGGTAGCATAGCTTACTCCNGTGAGCGTATACAAGAGATATGCAAGGTAAGTACGTTAGAGCAAACGTAAAGATTGCAGCTGAGATAAAGAAGGTGCGTATCTGATGCATATCCTCCAGTCTCTGGTCGAAAGAATTGTTGCATTGCATTTCCTTGGTAGGGGAGAAGTGACATGAATGATCAGCTAAGACGGGGAAAAATTAAGAGAGGGGCAGAGAGATGATTGGCCATGGGATTGAAATGAGAGAGGGTAGGGAAAGAGAAAAGTGGAATCGCAAATGGGCACCGCAGTATGATTCTGTGCAGTGCAGTGATGTAGCGTTCTTTATTTTCCTCTATCTCCCATCCATTCCCAAACCAATTCACTTACCCACTTATCAGGACGTGTAACTGTGTAAAAGATGAAGGAATTGACTTGGTGAATGTAATATGATTTTTGAGCAACACGCACAAAGAGGATAATCATAATTTTCCTTTTCCATATGATTTACACTAGATACCGAAGGAGACGGGTTGGTAGCATAGCTTACTCCTAATCTATATGATATCCACCTGTTTTGGACCATTGACGTCTCTAAAACATTAACGTGGTGGGTTGGGAGCGACCAGGAGATAGTGAAGGTGGCTATGGGAGTGGAGGATGTTACAAGGCCATAGGCGAGGAGAAAACGCAAAAGGTAGATGCACTGACGGATAGCTGAATGGTAGGGACGACATCGCGAAACAGGACGAATGATAGTAAAAGATACAACGCGTAGAACAGCATGTCTGTCGGTTTGTTGTGTGATAAACTGATTGGAATCTGACACGTGGGAATCGATTAGAAGCGCGTGTCGCGTGGTGTCTTTAAGTGTCATCTGGTTTGAGCTTTGGACAGCATGTATTGTACGTGGTTTGGTAGGAACAGACATTATTTGCCTTTGTGTTTCTTACCTAGACCGAATTCTTTGCATCATAGCGCATGCAAAGGTGACGGAGGAGAATGAGGCGAACCATCGATCCTCGTGCGCTTCAAACTAAATGAGCTGCCATGTTAAGACTGCTTGACCTCGACTATTTGATCCTGATGTTTCCTTTTGAGAGGAAGCCTGTTAAGCATTTGGGGGGAGCAAGAGTGACGCGAGCTATGAATTGAGTGAAGAAGTTGGCGACTCTCCCAGCAATTGCCATGGAGCTAGAGAAGGTGCGTATCTGCTCATTAGTCCTAATCTCAGGCCTTAGCCAACAGACGCCTTGCACCAGGGAGGATGATAGCGATCATCACACCTCTCAGCTGAAGCGATAGGAACAGAACTGCTCAGCTGAAAGGGACGGAAGATTGGTTAAGCGAGAAGGGTTGTAGAGGAAAGGATGGAGAAAGTTCATTGTTGGATGTCTCTGCACAGCCTTGTGACATTTGCGTTCATTATTCCCTTCCCTCTTTCTTCCACACAGTTTTAGATTTATTCACCCATTTATCTGGCCATCCATTCGACTGATTGTGCAGGAATCGACTTTATAGAAGAAATACGCGTTTCTGTCAAACCGCGTACTCAAAGACGTAACTTTAGTTATTTGTTAGAATAACCCTATTTACACACAGTGTTCACGAGACGAGTGTGATGAAAATCCACAATCATTATTGTTCCTTGGCTCATAAAGCAAAAGTCGCTAATGTACTATTTATGTTATCAACTACGTTATTAATGTCAATGAGTCAATAGCTGAGTAAATTGGTGAATACTCATTTCCGTCACTATCATAACTATCTTAGTCCTATTAGGTTGCATTATAGATCATCTGTGCTTTTCTAAGCGCTTTTATCACTGGCCAAACCCGTTTTATAAGTTGCTACAAGAGCTCCCGCAAGCAATTGCTGAATGGAACGAGCTGCTATGTTTCAATTCTAATAAGTTCTGTATTAAAACCAACAAAATGGGATGTAGCTCTATAAACCTTTGCTGTTTCAGTTTTATTGCCAAATTAAGCTATGCGCCATCGGTCAGGTCAAAATTTTGTTGTATAACGCGAGAAATATTATAGCCACCAGAGATGGAGGAAACAGATTAGTGTAAAAATGGGCTATTGTAGACTAAACTAGGAAATGCATCACAGCTAGTGGCTTGTGTTTCCTCCGTTTTCGTACTGAAATCATTTGCACTACGCTGCCGTTGCTGCAAGATAATGAATGTCTTACAATTCAGCCGAAATTCACAGGAGCGAAAGTAGTCCAACATTCAAAATATGGTCTTAACTTATTTTATATTAAAGTAGAAATACGATGCAGTTTAATTTATTGCACCGTGATTTTTTCCTCATAGCACTCTCTTTGATCAGCCGCAAGACAAAATGTTGTGATCTAATAAAAGATTTGCCTTTTATGGCGCCGTAGCAAGCAATCAGCCAGGGTCGCAATGAAACCAGTTCCGGATCAAAACGAAGGGACTGTGGAGCGCAGCATACTTAAGCTAATTTGTCATTGCTTTACATATGTACTGTTGTATGCACGCGATGATATAAAGCATTAGTCAAAATCTGCTATCAGTTAGATCCTTCCTGTGGTGCTAAAACGAAATGAGCAGCCCTTTCATGGTTAAATTCTTATTTCTCCTTGCTACAAAGCCTTTATCTATAATTCTAAAACTGATAAGCAACTCAAAATGACTGATATTCCAAAATGCCTCACAGGCTTAAATATTGCAGCGATTCGTAAGAAGCAATTTTACTTCGCATTGATAATTAAAATCCTGGCTATAACGAGTAAAGTCAAGTTTTTAGGTAAATTACTGTTGTTATTTTCATGCATGTAAAGCATTATAAGAAGTGATAAAATGCAAATTATTCTCACTCGAGTTGTGAGCAAAGTAGTGCCAAGGGTGGAATTCTGGTTCCCAATTGGTCGTCAAAGAGCCCAAGCTTGGTAAATCATGCTCCCGTCAGACGTGATACAACTTTGCGGAATTCACTCCTTGAACACATATTTTCACCATGATTTATCACTAATTACGATTTGCCTTTAAAAAAAATTTAGCTCACCATTGCCGAAGTCATGATATTTTAGTATAGCGATGGTTCCAGTTTACCCTGGAGGCAGAAAGTAGTTACCGCTGATGACCTTGAAAATGCTGAGCAATTAACTCAACTTAAAAACTTGTTTCACTTTACAAAATATGTAATTTGTCGTGGATTTATGTTTTTTTCAAAATAATAATTGCCTGTGCACTCACTGTTGTTTTTTAGAAGATTGGTGGCGCATTTATTTTAACACATGAGTAATCGACAATTTATGTGCACAAATGGGATGTGACAGCAATGTCACTTGGTGGCGCATTTATTTTGACACATGAGTAATCGACAATTTATGTGCACAAATGGGATGTGACAGCAATGTCACTGATCCACCCCTCTCAAATGTCATCTCTTCTTCTAACCTACATATGAGTCACCCTAGCTCTGCCGCAGGTATAGTTTATACTACCTATTGTTTGACAATGCTACTCCGCATTCTAGGAAGCACTATGAACGAATCTTTGCCCAAGATATGACACAGCAAATGAACGCAAACTCGAGCACATCGCACTTCTACATTTGTAAGCGTATCTACAGCATTTATTGATGAAGCGAGTTCTTGTGCTTTCTGCTAGCACATAGGCATTAAATATGCAAGTTACTAAAAAGAGGCCCATGATCATTTAATCTACGTATAATAGACATTTGTAGCGTCCCGAGACTTCCGTTAAGGTAAAAGAAGGCGCAGTATTAGAGCACAATACAAGTATTCGAGAAACAGAGGACTAGGCGGCTGTTGACATGGCTCAGAGGCCAGTTAACCGGCTAGTGCAACATTGCCACCCAAGTCACCGAAACCGACAGTTCGAACAAATAAAGCGTCTATGTACACGTTTATCTAATTTTGCATGCCCTTACTTGTCAGGTTGAGCACAGAGAAAGGATGAATTTACTGTTAGTTTTTTAAGTACGATACTTAGTCGCATCAATTTACATGCAGGCTGCCATATGCTCGCGATGTAGACTTCTGACCGTTTGATCGGAAGTGAGGTTCTGAGGTGATTGATTGACTGGAATTTGACGTTTTTGCAGTCCGATGGCAATGCACTTGTGATTTAAAGCCACCGAAATTGGACAGTGTAGCTATAATTTTTGATGTCATGATTTGAGGGAGGTCACTGTTGGGGTGCACTCACCATGGTTTCCAGCGGGCACGGGAATTTGTCGTAGTGACTAGCTGTTGGTATCTGCTTGTTTGAAAGAAGAATAGATCACCACCTCCACGGCCCAAATGCCTCAGTGGTTGCATGTGGATGGCATTGCGGTACCGAAGACCTATGGGGAGGGGGAAAGGGAAGAAGAGTAGGAGTAGGTATTGGCCATATTGGTGTGCACCGACGTGATTGCACGGAAGTGAAGTAGTCAGTGTTTGGTGTTTACCGTCCGGGAGTCGTTGACAGGGTGTGTATGGTCGGTGTGAGGCAGGGCGTTAGTTTTGCTGCATACATGTGGTGCAGACAATGGCTGGATGGGCCAGTACAATCTTATCAAGCAGTCATTTTGGGGGTTGAGTGTGATCTTGCGACTACTATTTGACTAAAGCTTGAATATTCTGCAGACAGCCAGCGTTGGAGTTGGATTTGCTTTGGGAGGAGAGGATGCGGGTGTGGGTGCTGCGTAGCCGCATTTGAGGTCATTGCGTTTGTGATGCGATGCGAGGTCGGTATATGAGGTGGCGATTTGCGCTGAAGTACACTGCAGACGTGTCTATTCCTGCTCACCGGTCATGGGGAGTAGGGTGAACCCTGTCTACATTGGCTACGCTGCTGTCGCTCATTCTTCTGTGGCCCTCGAGTGGGGATGTTCTACCAATTCACTGGAAGGCGTGGATGATATCGCACCCAACGGTACGTTGAAATTCACTCATCGACATTCCTTTTTTCCGACATTTGAAAAATCAGTGGAATGATAGACAGTGTAGGCTTTTCGTGTCACCTGCGGAGGCGTCACCTTGGTCCTGCGATGTGGATCATGTGGTGGACAATATTGGTGTGTTTGGTGGCATTGTGATAGGTTTTGCCTCGTTCGGCACAAACATTGGATAATTACATGGACGGAAGCTAAAGTGACGAGACGAGTGTGGGATTGGTGTTGACATGACAGGAGCGCTCACTGTTCTGTTCGGAAAGGATTGTGTGTTGCGGTGGTGATTGTGTCGCTACTGAAATAGTGATATTAAGGAGGCTTAATGCAATTTTTTATTAAATCCAGTGCAGTCCCTTTTGGTGGATTGGTGTTTGCTTACCTTAGCAACCAGAAGTGTGTGTCATTTATTGTACCACTTCTTTTTCACTGTACACACAGATGCATTTTTATGTTGCTTTCCAAGTCGTCGATTTTTAAGACATGAAACGTACCAATCGGTAGTCACGTGCTTGTCGATGCATGTTTTGGAACGCACATCTCTGCGTGTCAAGTTTTTTCTTTGGATGAGATTCTCGAAGAAAAGCTGGACAAATTTTCGTTGTCCATAGACAACATTCACGCTTGTTAGTTTTTTGAACAATTGTGGAATGGATTGATTTAGGTTGTGCCAATGGTTTGTTAGATTGTGGGTTGTTTTAAAAAGGGGAATTATATCGGATGAGGACCTAGTTGTTGTTGAAATGTGGTAAATCCACCAAGCATTTGGCTTCACTTGGCGCTAAAGTCGTTGCAGGTCCTAGGCACAGTGAGAGTGATTTTTTTCTTTGATATCTTGTGTGATAAACATGAAGTCATTAGTGAACAGCACTAGGCGTCGATTTTGCCTTCAAAATTCGCACATTGCACCTTTAATTTGTCAACAAAGTGTTTGTGTTGATGATGGTAGCTGATGGTGATGAGCAGATTTACTGACTAACACTCGCTCCCCCGCCGCCACCGCCTTCAATGCTGTTGATGGGGCGCTGTTCAACGACATTACAGACTTATCAGCCCGCCAACAGCGTCTATCGTTGCCGATGGTGGAAATGGCAAAGGGGACTGTAAATGTAGAAGCAGACCCATGGGAAGCCACTGAGGCGGCATTGAGTGCCTTTGAACTCGACGTCGTTGTTGACAGCTGTGGCGTTGCGATTATTCGACCTATCGATCCTGTTGAAAGTTTCTTTGCTCAATGTGGACTAATCATTCATCCTGGAAATAGGCATCGCATCTTTGTGCTTGGTTGGATTATGGACGACTGAGTGCGTGTAAGTGACACGCAAGAGCGAAGCAAGTGTGTTGTGCAAGCAATTATGCAGGATAAGTTGAATAAGATGTTATTATCTTACAAATATTAGTTTTGCCTGTTCTTTTTTTAATCTAGGACGTTCAGGTTTGATCGCCTTTACCACTGTGGTACGGGATGGAGCCGACATGAAGTGGGTGTGGAGTAGTTAGAAGTGTGGTTATACTACGAGGCTTTGACATGTAAGCATGGTTCTCTGTACGATTCATTACTACTTTTGATAATCGCTTGCCCAATGTTTAAGGCTTAAGGTGCAAGCTGTCAGCGCATGTCCACGCGTGAGTAAATTGTCCAAAGAGGCGATTTCGATGACGCTTACATGTGTGAGTGCTGCAGCTAGTTGGATGACTTATTGACCGAGTGTGATTGAGTTGCGAGAGAAACGGGGAATGTCCAACGCTTTCATGCCCACTTATTGTCTCCGATTCCAACCTATGCAGTTTTTTACGTGAAATTGAGCGATTTTGGGATGCGTGTATGTGTGTTTAACGCTCATTTGCCAGTTGATGGTACTGAGTGCATATTTGTTGCCCGAAATAAGTGGTTGGACTTGCCTTTGTATGTCCGTGATGTGACAGCTAGTCTCGGATTGGATGCTGTTTCAAATCATAATTATTCTCTCGCCATAGTTGTCGTGATGCTGCACCGTTGACACGTATTTGGCTTTTTTGCTTTTAGGCCGGCATTTCCTCCACTGGTCATGGACACGCGTAATGGGCAGCACAATGTCCAGTCCCATACAGAATTAGCTTACACCGTGGGGGATGAGGGGACTGATGCCGCAGTAGCCTTACCGAAAAGGCAAAGCGAACGATGTAATGCGTCGATGGTTTGTTGAATGAGAGATTTTGGTGATGGAGCCACCTAGTGGCCTCGTGTTTGTACGTTTGTGAAGTGTGTTGCTCGTATGTTAAATACACTTCTATGTGTTCTGCTTGAGTGTGATATCTCTTTTTGACTTCGTGGAGGGGAGGAGCTGAGAGGACTGCAATGTGTATGTATGAATTGGCGATGGAGACGTTCTGTTGTGTAGAAGCGGCTTATTTGCATGACCAGGTGACGGCTGCGGCATATTTTGCCTCAACAGGTGTGGGAATGTTTTCATTTTTTTGGGTTGCATTTTAAAATACAATCTCCATTTGTTTCTCCATTCCACTGCTGATTGTGCGTAATTTGTTGAAAGGTAAAGAATGTGACTTGTAGGCGGTTGGTTGGTTGGGCGGGTGGGTTTGAAAGGGTGAGTTGTACTTGGTAAAAGGCGAGATATTTCCAGCTATTTTTTGCAGGAGTATGTATGCCAAGAAGGCAGTAAGGCTGAGTGCAGCTTGAGTAGTAAGAAATCGGAATATTTTCAACGGCAAAAATGATTTCAGCCCATCTGCATCTAGCATTTTGCTTGTTCCAAGAGTAAGAATGGTAAAGTCCACGAAAGTAGTCTGATGGAGCACACTGATAAGCACTTTAACACAGGAAGGAACTTCAGCTGGCTTCAAGCTGTTAAGTATGGCGATTGCCAGTCAGCTGGCCACGGAATCTGCGCCTCCTCTATCACCCCACAAGCGTGCTGGCGAGTCTGTTGGGAGAATGAGCAGTAAGTAAGAAGGTAGACTTTTGCGTGATACTTTCCTCTAGTCAATATTAACAACATGTTTTGGCATGTGACTGGAAATGCATTTCTTGATGTCCTACTGAAGGGCACAGGTGAATGACGATTCATTGTCACGAATCATCTGACCTCCTGTCTACTGATGTTAAAGTGAGTAGCACTGACATTGGCCAAGGAGCAACAGCCTTTCACGCGTACAATACGTTGGTTTTATTGGCAGTGAGTGAGTAATCGGCGCAAGCGAGAGTGGTTCAAGACATTGTCCCAAATCGCGTTCATTAAGTATAATTCTATAAGAATGAAATGAGGGAGTAGAGCGTGTGCAATACTGAAATAAAAGCAGGATGGCATGATGAAGGATTTATTGTCTGAAAAGCAAAACTTCCACTCCTTTGCAGTCTCCGTCCTTTTGTGATCGCTGTACCCAACTGTAGCCAGAAGTAAAGATGGTATCGCGAACGAGTTATCGAGGCAATGTTAGTTTTGGCGTGCCTTCTGTAGAATTTGATGGGATCTTGCCCTGAATATTTATTTGTTTGGGAGAAATCTTAAATCTATTGAATCCTGGCAATGCTAGGCTGTTTTGAGCCAATCCCTGTCTTGATGCCCCTTTTGCATTAGAATTTTCGCAATTTATGCAAATAATTCTCAAAATTTTCCATGACATCTTAGCTCATTTCACAGGACAATGGGACTAACGAACGAGTTGAAATTCTGCTTTGATTAAGGTGTAAGCTGGGAACTCGATTTCAGCGATTATTTAATTTCCTTTTTGTCAGTGCCTCAATCACCAAAGCCTTCCGCCATAACGCTGAGTGTCCGCCAAAGCGATTGAGCACACTTCCTACTTTGCGACCTATATTTTTGATTGATGTCAGGGAATGACATTGAAGTGTGTGTCGCAAAAATGCAGTGTCAGAAGTCTCGTCGTGTTTAAGGCAATCTTTCTATCCTACTAGCTTCGAAAAACCAAATGCGCTTATGTGTACTCATTCCACACCGCTTTAGTCTGAAGGCGCCAAGGATGCTGGATAGCCTGATGGCGACCAAACCCATGTCTCCAATGTAAGACGATCTATTGCTGTTAATGGTACATCCCTTTGTAAAGACTAGCGACTCCAACATCAATCACATTGATAAGCACCATGGGAAATTCGAAAAATCTAACCGAGTTTATTACTCTGACCAGGTTTAATCACTTTAACAGCCAATACATAATGCTATCTGCCTAGTGAATGCTCTGTTATTCGGAAGAATCTAACCAGGTCATCAATTCTCACGCGTCAGCCACACCTCTACGGATTCAAATTGTTCTTCGGAGGTGGTAGACCTTTCTGTAATTGTTAAGAGGAAGTGATAGCATAGCATTTCACGGCGCTGGGCAGTTCATTAATACTCTAGCAAGGTTCCCTTCTCACATCCATTGCGGGCATCCCACAGGTGATTCTTCCCTACTTATGCTCTTTAAGTAGCTGCAATCCCCTCCTAGTGCGCACGCAGTCCCTTTTTGCCTACCAGAGTGCAAGGCCCACGATTTGCGCATTTCTGCTATATTTGAAAGTGCTTTGAGTAGCTTGAGTGTGGTGATAGAAAATTACATACTGGTGGTGATGAATTACCTAAAATTGCTTGCAAATCGAGGTTAATGTGTCGATCTCGACTTTTAATCTTGTGCTTGCTTTCTATTTGTTGATGTGTGGTTCCATCGTAGGCGCGAATTCCAGGTGCTGGAGGGCTAACAGTAACCAAGGTTGACTGTTTGAGTTAAAGTATAATGTTTGCCACGGTGTGTAATCGTATAGGTTAGCCCCTTAATTACCAGAAGTTTAGGAGAAAGGGGCGGTCCAAGGAGAGGTGAAGGATGATAAATAAAGAGCAAGTAATAAAGGTGAATCTTCAGGCATTCGAGCCTCAATTGTAGGAATGAACGAGTTCAACAAGAGCTCACCTCAATACTACCAGATTGATGTGTGTAAGTATACATGGAAACAGGATAAATAGTGGTACTACCCTGTTTGAGACAACCTAAGACAGAGCTACGTGGCAGGTTGAAGTGGGAAGTTTGGCCGTTTCGGATCTTTGTAACTGTGGATGTACAAAATCGAAACACCTATTGAATGCCTGGAGAGGCAATTCTTTGTGCCACAAATGTGTTAATGAATTATCCACAAACGCGCAGCGCTTAGAATTGGAGATGATTAAAGACGAATATTGCTATACCAATTGTGTTTGAAATCTGTGCCAATCGCTGTCTTCTTGGCGCGATGGTGGTAACCTGTTAGCACACGCGGTGTAAGTGTAAGTGGTGCTATGATTTCTCACAATACAACTACCAATACTTGATCTTGCACTACATAATTGGCTGAAAGCATGCAAATGAAGGTTACGTGGTGTTATCACTTCTAAGTTCCAATGCAAAGTGATCTGCTTAAATCATTTAGGAACGAGCTCGTTTTCCACTAGTCGATGTAAGGTTTGCTGGGCAAAGCAAGCGTAACGTGGGTGATCAGGTCTCATAAAGAACTGTGGGAAGGCTTGTTACGAAACGTCAAATGAGGTGGCCTTCAAGTGTGCTTTGGAGTCAGGGCTCATTTTCTCAACGCCTTCTCCCCATTCATGGTTTATTTGCATATACCTTTACAGTGGTCACTTTGTCGGTCCCTATGAGAGCCTCGGAAATGTTTCCTTAATGTGACTAGTAGTATGTCAGAGTACTGTCCCTAGATAAAATTGATCAGCCACTTTGCATCTAGCACTTTACTCTTTCTACAAGAAGTTGGAGCAAAATATACGAAAATTGGCTGATGAGGCAGGATGATGAGCATTCTCAACACAGGCAGTAGATTTAGCTGTCCTCAGATTATTTTGTAAGGCAATTGCCGGTCAGCATCGAAAAAAACCTGACATCAGGTGGAGATAAAAACTGGCTGCCAACTCTGCGCTTCCCCTGTCATTACTCAAGGGTGGCTGGTGATCCATCATTCAGCACACTTTTGGAGACATAGCACACGCAACTAAGTCGTTTATAATGTGAATGTCTATGACAAGGGGCTGACTGAAATTGATGGGCTGGCTATCGCAATAGTCCCCACACCTAACAACAAAGCACAGTAAAAGGGGAATGATTGGGTAGATAAATGAATGAAGAAATGATGGGTGGTTGGTTGAATGCAGGATAGGTGGCTGCGAGATTCAGTTATACTCCATCCATCTTAAGCCATTGAAACACTTGTTTGATTTGGGAGGGGATACAAGGAAGTTGAGATGCCACGCAATGTAATCCTGTTGACTGAACTTGTGTGTCTGAATCGCACTATATATTTTGTTTGTTTTTTTGATCCTTTTTAATGGAATTTGGGAAGTAGGAATTAGTCATACTGGTGAGTCTGTTAGCGAAATGGTTAATAAGCTAGAGCTCGGGCCCTTGCGTGATGCTTGCCAAAGTCGTAATTGAACATGTGGTAAAGCATGCGACTGGGAAGAGAGTTACTGATGTCATGCAGGAGGGCATAGGTGAAAGGCGATTTTTATTGAAATGTTTTCTGTCCCCCTGTCGTCTACTGATGTTTAAGTGAGTAGCACTGACGTGGGTCAAGGAGTACCGGTCTTTCTCTCGTATAATGCGCTGGTATTGTTGGCAGTGAGTGGTGATACAGGGCCAGTGAGAGTCGTTTGAGACAATGTACCAGATTAATCCTTCCCATCTTCAAACCGCGTCCAATGAGTAGAATTCTCAAAGGGTGAGTTGGGGGAGGAGGGCGTGTGCAATGCTGAAATAGAGCAAGATAACAAGACGAAAGTACTATTGCTTGGATAGCAACACTCCCATCGTTATGCAGGCTTCGTTTTTTGTGACTGCTGTTCTCGACTGTAGTCTGGTGCAAAGAGCCTACTTGTTTGCCTAAACCATGAGGATGATACCGAGTTATGGAGGTACTGCTACTTTTAGCGTGCCCCCCGTAGAATTTGATAGGACCTCGCCCCTGAATTTTTACTTGTTTTGAAGAATCTCTTCTTTTATTGAAACCTAGCAACACTGTGATATTAGGCTGTGCAATGCAAACCACCCCTCGAGTGCTTGTGCATCTACTAAATGGGTTGGTTTCTGTGAAGAAAAACTCCTAATTGAGTAGCAGGATAAAACTGCTCACATGTCTAAGTATTACGAGCACAACATTGCACTCACCCCTACGAGGCACCCTAAACGAAGTGATGAACAACTGCCTGCTCAGCTCCATCCTACTTGTGCATCCGTCCTCTTCCATGGATACTAAGAGGAGTTGTGATGTGCACACGTCCTTCAGTGGGGCAACGAGCACCGTGGTGTTCTCGTAAACACGAAAGTGGCAATGTAGGCTCATACAGCGGTTCACTTTTCAAGAACGTTTTAGTGGTGAGTGAAGCTACTGAGCGCCATCTCTATATTACATCCACTGGACTGCATGGTGATATTGTATCCACACAGCTTTTGGTCCGTTTGACGAGCTCACTCACGTGCACACTCCTAATCCTCAGTCACAGACAAACAGCATGAGGGAACTGCTTCTACATCGAGCCAGTGTGTAAGTATCCATTTATGGCTCGAATTGATATCAGCACAAAATTGTTTGCCTTTTGAACCAGGTTTAATGTCACCTAATTGTGTATAACCCACCTCTCCAAGGATTGACTTCTCCTGAGGTTGTCAGTGATGCCCTATGTCGAGGTTGGGAAGAGTGGCAGGTGTTGTAGAGTTTCCCACAAAAATCCAACATGATGAGCTTATAACAGTGAGGATGAACCAAGTAATTTGGAGCGAAAGTTGGGAGACTGTAATGCATTCCACGAACTTCAGTATAGCTCCCATCATTGAGGTCAAATGTCGCGAATTTTGAAAGCGAGTGGAGTCCAGATGACGTCCAGTCCATCACGTGGAACAATCGGTCGTTGTCCCGAGGCTTTACGACCTAGTGAGTTTCACGTTTCAGCCACTGCACTTAGCAGAACTTATATTTTTGCACCCTAAAGACCTCCACACGTTGCATCCTAGCACACTATCACCATCAGGTGGATGCCTTATCACCCTTTTGCGGCAATAGCGAATGGCAAATCAGCTGCTACCGCAGATTCCAATGACAAAGGCTGATGCTGGCACCAAGGTAAAGCTGCCAAGGAAGAGGCTGAACATCGCATGGATTACTGATGTTGCAGCAGTACGTATCCTTCTAACTTCTTTCTGTCAGAGTTGTGTTTGGAAGACAGGAAAACCAACTTTTATGTGCTTGTGCCGGTGATAATGCATGTTCACTCCAATCACTCAAAGTAACAACTGATCATAACAGAATGCAGTGTAACTTTAACATAGGTGAAAACAGTGTTTGAGATATTAAGTTTGTCCGATTTTGGCAAATAATTAATTTTCCGCTCGTCCGATATTGGGTCGATTATGAGTAAAAATTTAAGGGTTCGGAGGGAGCTCTGAGAAATATAGATGGCGATTCTTTTCGGTGAGATTCGTGCTAACTAAGGTCTTGCTCTGCCTTGACTCTGCACCTCTCTGCATCAGCGGATCCATTGTAGGAGTATTTAGATTAAGTCTTTATTTACTAAACGTGATTGTTTCTTTAAAATATTAACGCATGCATTACTTCTACGCTAGAGCTCATTCTCCCTTTGCTTCCAGTTTTCCATCTACCGCCTGCCTACTTTAACCAGACATCGCATGACTCCTCTTTTCTTTCACGCTCTTCTCTTCAGTTCCCATAAAACCTCGTCCCTTTTGTCCACCCTCCCTTCCTTCACTCACTCATTCTCACATACCCCCATCCTCCCGAAGCTTCCCCATCATTTCTGGTTCATTTTATTTTCCCATTTACTCATCAATTTACCCATTCAAAATTCATCATTTCTGCTTTTTTCACATGACTACCAACACACACTCACACACGCACACATAACTCTACATCACCACGACCACCAAATCTGCTTGCACCAACAACACCACCGACACCACCTTTACTAGCATTGCGCAATGTGCTTCAATAGGTTAGTGCATGCTGATGGGCTGTGGTGGATCTGTAGTTTGATTGACTTTACAATGGGCTATCCCTGAAGTGTACGTTAGTAGCCATCGTTGCAATCATTTGACTGCAGCTTGGATGCCCAATTGTTGCATTCCAACAACAAATGATGCACATGTACTTCTTTCGATGCACTCCACTTTTGTGAATGGTCCGTAGGTGGAGGAGTGATCGGTTCGGCATGTGGCAATTTCACCATTCTACAGGTGGATTCTATACCAAGCTCTCTCAACCATTTGTAATTCTATGAAGAAATCTCATCATACAGAAAAGTGGGAGTTGGTTTGACAATGGTGAGAAGGACGGTTCTTTAAATTACTTAAACGAACATGCTCACGCCCCATTAACGATCGTTTTCTCTACAATTCCTTAGTACCACCACCTTGTGACAAGACGCCCTTGTTTACAAAATGGCTATGTCTTCAACAGCGACACCATGTAGGTTGTTTAAACAGCTGTTCAAATGGAAGAAGTAGAGGCGAACTGAACTAAAACATCCGATATGAAGTTTGTCAGATTACAGCAGCAATTTGTTTTATCGTCTTGCCTAGAAGTGCGTCGATTGTAAGGAAGAACTGTGAGGAACAGATGTGGGAAGGATGTGCAAACTTAGTAAGAGAAAGTAGGATACAAAGAGATAGCCAAAGAAGAAGGAAAATGACAAAATGGGAAAGGAAGTAAGGTACGAGGAAATATCTACGGTGAATGACGCAATCCTTCTTCCGGGATGGAGTAGAAAGGGATCCCAGCACTCCGTGAAATTGAAGGTAATTATGGCGGCATTGACGCCTTTACTTCCTTTCCATCCAGTCATCCAACAAATTCCAAGATTGGCGAATGACCAATTCGCGTATCACGAAGATAGATCTGCGAGTCCCCATTGGTCCTCCCGTTGGTAGCTTGCCATAAATTCCGATACAAGTTCTTTTTGACTCGCGAGTTTTTTAACCTACACAGCCATACTTCCCAGCATACCAGTTGTTTTATCTATAAACTCAACCAATACCATTTGCTAGCGATGCACTCTGTCTCCTGGTTGGAGCATTTTACTCGCCGAAATCCCCACATGTCTTTTAGCGGCTCACCGATGTGAGAATTATTTGCCGCGAATTGGGATTATACAGGGTTGCTGAGAGCTTATGCGTTTGTTGTGGTGGTTGTCGACTTTGATCCTAAGATTTGTGATTATGTCTATATTGGTTTCTGGCATTTGATTGGGATTTCTTTGTACACCTTCACTTCTGACAATACTTACATTCGAGAATTCAAACATTCCTCTCAACCTCTTTTACCAGGCTGGTTTTGCCCTGCGGTGGTTCAGTCCCTACGTCCACTTGGCTGTTCTGCTACTGATGGGTTAGTAAGTAGCTAAAAGAATGATTCCGTAGCGCATGTGCTAGTGGGCGAGTTAGAATGTTTCGAATAATACGCAGAATGCCACTTTCTTAGAGTACGCATGTTTGAAGAGGCGGCTTACTCTCGATCAGCTGCTGCATCAAAGAACTCAGGATCTGCTAGTAGTGGCTTTTAGCAGTGAAAGAGGCAACAATATTGGTGACGTTTTTAAAGTAGGTTTTTACTCCAAATAAAAGGTTTCTAGTTCTCACGTTGGTTTGCTGCATTTATTGCTGTTGGGCAAGGACGATGCAGACAGATGTAGTGATTAGATGACCGCTGAATTTGACGAAGGAATAAAACTAATGAGTTAACACCACAGTGAGGGCAATCGGGTCCCTCACACGAGGGGTGATTTGTTTACACACCGACACCTCTGTCGCGCAATCAATCCACGCTAGCACCTTTTGATACTGGTGAAATCCGGTCTCACCTGCCTATCTTTTCCATTTTTAACACTTAACTCTCTCTACTCAATCATTGCATTGCTTTTTATCACACCTTATTTATTTTATTGCTGCGTTAACTTGGGTAGCATGATTTATCAACGATTTTGAAACAAACCGNCTCTACTCAATCATTGCATTGCTTTTTATCACACATTATTTATTTTATTGCTGCGTTAACTTGGGTAGCATGATTTATCAACGATTTTGAAACAAACCAAAATCACCTATTCTCCTTTTGTGTCTCGCCAGTGAAGCAATCAGATGTGAATGCTGTGTGCATTGTGGTGTTAAAGTCGATCTCGAACAGAGTCACTTAAGCGTTTACGCAGCATGTGCCGTAATCTCTTCACCGTCCCGTCTGTCATCAACGAGTTAACCAAGCCACCAATGCATGTGCCGTAATCTCTTCACCGTCCCGTCTGTCATCAACGAGCTAACCAAGCCACCAAAGCCATAGAGCATATGACCTTGGCGCATGATGGAGTGGATCACGTCCATGGCAGTGACGACCTTGCGCTTCGCGTGCCCAACGTGTCACTACGTTGCGAACGACCTTGTCCAGAAGGGCCTTGAGAATACCACGAATGTTGCCTTGCGACACTTTCCTGTGGCGCTTGGTACCTCGCCACCCAAAACCCTTTCCCTTTACCTTGATCAAATATTGGTCATTTCAGCATTTCAATTTGTATGGACTAGAGTCACAAGGCCTACGACTAGAGAAGAGAAGAGAAGAGAAGGCAGAAAATAGGCTCTGACCATTTCAATATCTTAAGCACCGTCTTGCATGTTAGCCTTTGTATACACCCATTTAGTAGTTCATTAGCCCCTTCTTTGTTTATTAGCAGTTAACGCAGGTGCACTTAAACACAGTTGTTAGCTAGACATGAAGAGATAACCCGCTAATTATGAGGCCGATTGACTAACAGTTAAAAATATAAGGTGATATTATAATAATATGACATCAAAGCATGAGCGGCATTCTTGTCATGGTTGTCAGTTGCATTGCAAACATGTTCGCACAAGTCCACGGAGGCTGCCCATCCACCATCCACCATCCACCAGATTGCGGACGCATGCGCCTGTGTATGTGTAAGCGTTTAACTGAATGTGGAGAAGCATGGAATGGTTCGATGGAACGGCTTTGCTAGAATCAGAGATGATTGTCCCTATGCCTTCGATTAGGTGAGGTCAGGTCAGGTCCGATGCAGCAGGTTGAATGAAAAAGCCAATAGCAGGAATATTTGAAGGTGGTGAACCAATGAGATGTGTAACTTGGTCAAAGCGCTGCGCAGCCAATAAGAATTGCGCTTCAGTACAATGAGATGAGGCCACAATAGTGGAAGCAGTATACGACACATGTCAGATTTACGCTTCTATAGGATGTTCGGTTGTGTTGGCAATGAAAGGTGGGGAGGAAATAATAGGCGAAAGAGACGAACTAGGTAGATCAAGGGCCAAAGGATGAGTTCGTTGCAGGCTGATCAGTAGTTCCGTATTGGTCATGCACACCATATGCTGCGTCGTGGTGTCTCTGGAGTGCGTAAATGCTGAGATACATGTCTCGCCTGCTGGACTGCCATGTTCATTGGNGAATGAAAAAGCCAATAGCAGGAATATTTGAAGGTGGTGAACCAATGAGATGTGTAACTTGGTCAAAGCGCTGCGCAGCCAATAAGAATTGCGCTTCAGTACAATGAGATGAGGCCACAATAGTGGAAGCAGTATACGACACATGTCAGATTTACGCTTCTATAGGATGTTCGGTTGTGTTGGCAATGAAAGGTGGGGAGGAAATAATAGGCGAAAGAGACGAACTAGGTAGATCAAGGGCCAAAGGATGAGTTCGTTGCAGGCTGATCAGTAGTTCCGTATTGGTCATGCACACCATATGCTGCGTCGTGGTGTCTCTGGAGTGCGTAAATGCTGAGATACATGTCTCGCCTGCTGGACTGCCATGTTCATTGGCATCCCCCACCAATGAGGCGCCCAATCTTTCGAATAAAAATGGTTAGCGCTGGTGCTCACTAATTCCCTTTGATATTTTGAACTATACTAGGAAGGGTAGCTTCCAACAGTCTCCCCTAGTACCAATCTTTTGATACAGCCTCCAAATTTTTTTCCTCTAGAGAGGCCTACAATGACTACCCTACATTCCAAGTAGGGATGAGAGGAGTGTGAAATGAAGTAATCTAGTGCAGTGACCCAGGCTAATTCGCTTTAGCTTAGCTTAGCGTTGCTAAATCCAATATAGAGTGGAAAAACGGAGTGAGGCGAGATGGAGAGGTTCTACTTTTACCACCTGAACCACTAACATGATTCGTGCTCCTGTCTCGTCATAGATCCACCAGAATTTTTTGCTTTCACTTTTGCGAGCAAAGACAAGGACTACCATTAGCGCTGTCATGCTTCCATCCACCTGCTGGCACCAACACAGGCCTCAGTTGCGCTCTCCTCCCCTCACGTCAACAGCCGTCCGCCAATTCGCACGCTTCCTCACTCAGGCCCCCGTCGCTAAACCTCTACTTTCACTCCATAGGTCCGCTGGGACGGTCGGAAGCCCAACAGGTAGACAGAGAAGCAGGCGAGAAGACGCAACCGCGTCAAAATGCCATGCTAACGCGATTTAGGGAGGGGAAAACAGCAACAGCGGCGCACTAAGTTTGTTGACGAATGCCGAGCACCAGCCCATCTATCTACCCACTCACGCATCCACCACACGCACAACCAAGCTTTGCTACTCTGCTCTTAAGTCCTCCTTAACCACTCCACACAATCCGCCTGCACCGCCTCGATTCCCTAGCATAAAGAACAGAAAACAATTAATACAATCTGCAATGCGATGTTGAAGGTGGCCCTAAACAGGACCGTTGAAGCGTTCACACACGAGCCGCGATGTCTCCATCTGTCCGCCTATCGGGTATACCGCAACCTATCCACGGAGGCTTCAGAAGGTAAGACCTTGGAGCTTGAGGGCATAAGTCACATCTGCAACGATGATGGCACTGAGCATCGCGTGCCCCGTGTACATGACAGCGCTACGGTTGACGTTCCTTGGGAGGATCCTGGACACATTAATAAGCTTTGTTGCAGGCGAGCCCAGAGGTGCGTCTCACGCCACCACAGCTGGACAAGATTTCGTTGTCTATCAACAACATTCACGTTTGTTAGTTTTACTGATACATTATGGAATGGATTGATTTAAGTTGTGTGAATGGTTTGTTGGACTGTGGTTTGTTTTACAAGGGTAATTATATCGACTGAGGTCTTATTTGCTTCTGAAATGTGAAAATTCTACCAAGCATTTGGCATCACTTAGTGCTAAAGTCGTTGCAGGTCCCAGGTACAGTGCAAGTGATTTTGTTCTTTAATATCGTGTGTGATAAATATGAAGTCGATTTTACCTTCAAAATTCGCACATCACACATGAAATTTTTCAGCAGAGTATTTTGTATTGACTTTGCCAGTCTCTTATTGACGGTTGCTGCTGCTGCTGCTGATGACGATGATGATGGTCGGTCTTACTGACTAACACTTGCTCCTCCGTCGCCACCTCCTTCAATGCTGTTTATGGGGCGCTGTTCAACGACATTACACACTTATTAGGCCGCTAATAGCGTCGATCGTTGTCGACGGGTGCCACTGAGACCGCATTGAGCGCTTTTGAACTCGACGTCGTCGTTAACAGCTGTGGCGTTGCAATTTTTCGACTTACCGATCCTGTTGGAAGTTCCTCTGCTCAGTGTGGACTAATCATTCATCCTGAGAATAAGCAGCGCGTCTTTTTGCTTGATGGGCTTATGTATACGCAAGAGCGAAGCAAGAGTGTTGTGTAAGTACTTATACTGGACAGGTTGAATAAGATGCTATTATCTTCTTACAGTTATTAGTTTTGCTTTTTCTTTTTTAATCCAGGATGTTCAGGTGTAGTCCCCTGACCACTACAGCATGAAATGGAGTCGATATGTGGTAAATGGTGGGTAGTTGAAAGTGTGGTTGTGCTACGAGGCTTTGATATGTAAGCATAGTTCTCCGTACGATTAATTACCACTTTTGATAATCGCTAGCCTAATGTTAAAAGCAAAGAGGCGATTTCGATGGCGCTAACATGTGTGAGTGTTACAGCTAGTTGGATGACTTATTGACCGAGTGTGATTGAGTTGTAAGAGGAACGGAAAGTGTCCAACACTTCCATACCCACTTATTTTCTCAGATTCCAACCTATGCAGCTTGTTACGTGAGAGTGAACGATTTTAGGATGCCTGTTCGTGTGTGTGTTCTTTTACGTTCACCTGCCAGTTGATGGTATTGAGTGCATATTCGCTGCCTGAGACAAGTGCTTGCACTTGCCTTTGTATGCTTGTGATGTGACAGCGGGTCTCGGATTAGATGCTGTATCAAATCTTAATTGTTCTGTCGCTATGTTTGTTGTGATGCTGCACCGTTGACACGAGTTTGGCTTTTGCTTTTGGGCCAGCATTTCCTCCACTGGTCATGGACGTGCGTGACGGACAGCACATTGTCCAATCCCATACAGAATTAGCTTACACCGTGGGGAATGAGGGGACTGACGCCGCAGTAGCCTTACCGACAAGGCAAAGTGAACTATGTTAATCGTCGATGGTTTGCTGGATGACAGCTTTTGGTGATGGAGTCACTTGGTGGCCTCGTGATTGTACGTTCGTGGAGTGTGTCGCTCGTATGTTAAATGCACTTCTGTATATTCTGCCCGAGTATGATGTCTCTTGTCGTCTTCGGAGAGGAGGGAGCTGGAAGAGCTGTAGTACGTATGTATGAATTGGCGATGGAGATGCTCTNACTTATTGACCGAGTGTGATTGAGTTGTAAGAGGAACGGAAAGTGTCCAACACTTCCATACCCACTTATTTTCTCAGATTCCAACCTATGCAGCTTGTTACGTGAGAGTGAACGATTTTAGGATGCCTGTTCGTGTGTGTGTTCTTTTACGTTCACCTGCCAGTTGATGGTATTGAGTGCATATTCGCTGCCTGAGACAAGTGCTTGCACTTGCCTTTGTATGCTTGTGATGTGACAGCGGGTCTCGGATTAGATGCTGTATCAAATCTTAATTGTTCTGTCGCTATGTTTGTTGTGATGCTGCACCGTTGACACGAGTTTGGCTTTTGCTTTTGGGCCAGCATTTCCTCCACTGGTCATGGACGTGCGTGACGGACAGCACATTGTCCAATCCCATACAGAATTAGCTTACACCGTGGGGAATGAGGGGACTGACGCCGCAGTAGCCTTACCGACAAGGCAAAGTGAACTACGTCAATCGTCGATGGTTTGCTGGATGACAGCTTTTGGTGATGGAGTCACTTGGTGGCCTCGTGATTGTACGTTCGTGGAGTGTGTCGCTCGTATGTTAAATGCACTTCTGTATATTCTGCCCGAGTATGATGTCTCTTGTCGTCTTCGGAGAGGAGGGAGCTGGAAGAGCTGTAGTACGTATGTATGAATTGGCGATGGAGATGCTCTCTTGCGTAGACGCGGCTAAGTTGCATGATCAGGTAACGGCTGCGGCATATTTTGCTTCGGTAGGTGTGGAAATGTTTTTATTTTGTTGGGTCGCAGATTATTGGAGCAGGAGATGAGTGCATTTTAAAGTACAGTCTCGACTTGTTTCTCCATTCCACAGTTGAGTGTGTCGTGATATTGTTGAGAGGGGAAATGCTACTAATTAGCCTTGAGAACGGCTTTAAAAGGTGGAGAATGTGTGGCTTACGGGTAGTTGCGTGGGTAAGTTTGAAAAGTGAGTTATGCTTGGGAAAGGAGAAGATATTTGAAACTACTTTTTGCAGGGGTATGTATACCAAGAAGGCGGTACGGCTGAATGCAGCTTGAGTAAACTCGTAGTATCTTTTCCTTCTCGGGGCAGCTCTAGAATTCTGTCAAGCTGCTGTCAGTATGGGCTAACTTTAAGTAGATGCGACGGCTAGTACTACCATTGGGCAACTACGTGGGGCGAGTTTGTTGAATCCCTTTAATAGCATGCGCTAGTGTACCTGAAGTTCTTTGTGTCTTCTCTTTGCCAAAGGTTGCTTTTGCCTACTAGCCTTTCAATCGCCTTGGTGGCAGAGCAGTGAGACATCCATCTATTTGTTAAGACTGAGCTTTAAGCACAGGTGAAGTTGCTTGACGAGCACTTCGATTTAGGTAGATGATGGGAGTTTAAAATCAAAAATAACTTGAAATGCCTTTCCACGAGGCTGGACTTGCGTAAAGTATTTGTCAAGACGAAAGTGAAGTGGGGTAGGCACTAGCTATGAAAATTAAAAACTGCATTCTAAATTCCACACACTTGCTTTGCTGAAGCAGGCAGTGGGTTTTTGACAAAATTTTGCCTTTGTGAGCTAAAAATGGTTAGTTTGGGCAAAGTGATTCTAAAATAAATGCATAGCTTTACATTGTGTATGAGCTAAAAATACGCAAATAGAGACGGCGTAGCGTTATTGTTACAAAGACCTAATGTTAATTTATTCGGTTAAATTATCCGAAAACCAGTCGGTACTGTCTTTTCCTTACCTTATGTTGAGAAACTTCTGCTTCTAAAGATGAGGATTGTGACGACCTTGAGAAGATCCAAACGCCGCACCGATGGGACGCTATAGCGAGGCAAATGCAGTTAATATGAAGCGAACTGGGGAGCAACAAAGTGAGATTTAAATGAGTCTTGAGTTAAAAGTCCAAAATCCAGAATAAAGCCTTGTTGCGGAATAAAATTGAAAAGTAGTAGTAGTAGTAGTAATTACGAGGTGTTCCTATAAATTGAGAAATTTAATTTAAAAGAGCCAGTTTGATAATGCGACCAATAAGAAAAATCAATTATCATTACTCTTATCAATTATAACGATAAAATGGAGTGGGTTTTTGACAAAATTTTGCCTTTGTGAGCTAAAAATGGTTAGTTTGGGCAAAGTGATTCTAAAATAAATGCATAGCTTTACATTGTGTATGAGCTAAAAATACGCAAATAGAGACGGCGTAGCGTTATTGTTACAAAGACCTAATGTTAATTTATTCGGTTAAATTATCCGAAAACCAGTCGGTACTGTCTTTTCGTTACCTTATGTTGAGAAACTTCTGCTTCTAAAGATGAGGATTGTGACGACCTTGAGAAGATCCAAACGCCGCACCGATGGGACGCTATAGCGAGGCAAATGCAGTTAATATGAAGCGAACTGGGGAGCAACAAAGTGAGATTTAAATGAGTCTTGAGTTAAAAGTCCAAAATCCAGAATAAAGCCTTGTTGCGGAATAAAATTGAAAAGTAGTAGTAGTAGTAGTAATTACGAGGTGTTCCTATAAATTGAGAAATTTAATTTAAAAGAGCCAGTTTGATAATGCGACCAATAAGAAAAATCAATTATCATTATTCTTATCAATTATAACGATAAAATANAAATGCTACATTACAAAGGGAATGGGAAAGTCGATTTACCTATCATCCTATCACATAGGGTTTGACAAACTTAGACGAGGAAGGGTTGGAGTTGATGAGAAAGTAAAATGGATTAAAGTTCACGTCTCACATTCCAAAGACATTGTTTCCTTTCCACTTATTAAATTAAACTACAGTCGTGATGCTTTGTTCCTCTTTGACTCTCGTTTCCGCCATGACGAATCGGGTTGGCCAGTTTTCCTTTGCAGAGTGGGCTGGCCCCTGAGCCATGCCTACAGCTCCAGTTCCCTTCTGCCTGCCGAACATGTATGTGTTGTGTCTTCTTCTACCGTCAGAGAAGTCTCGAAAGGGGTGCAACAATAAGAAGACCATGACACAACAAAAGTTAAATGCAAGTAGAGCATCTTTGTCTTAGGCACACCATGTGTGCTAGTCAAAATGCCTTTTCAGTGCATTTTGGCGTTCGCCACTCTCGGTCTTTTCAAATATTTTCTAAGACCATGACCTATAGTGCAACATAGTATTTTCTCCTTTTCTGTACTTTACTTGCGGTAAAGGACATGCCTCAACAGTTAGTTGGATCACAACTTGAGGACGGTGGAACCGTTCTGGGCAAACCCAAGGTAACGTTCAAGGAGATTCTCTACGCCTCAAAAAGGTTTCTGGAGCGCTGCTAAGCTCTAACAATTCAAGTTATGAGTTATTTTATCAGTTAAGCTTATAGCTTTTTCGATGAGATGGAAAGACTTGCCACGAGGAGGCCTTTAAGTGCACTTTGAATTTTGAAGCACTGCTTTCTCTGTCGGTCCCCATGTGGACCTCGAAAATGCGTTCTCATTGTGAGTAGTAGCAAATCTGAAGGCTGCCTATGAAAAAATGACTTCAGCCGATCTGCATTTTGCATTTTACTCGTTCTAAAAGAACGAGTGGTAAAATCCACAGAAGTAGTCTGATGGAGCTGAGCGATAAGGATTCTAATACAGGAAGAAACGTTAGCTGTCCCTAGCCTGTTTAGTAAAGCAATTGCCGGTCTGTACTAAAGAAAATCTAACAGGTGGATCTTACTACTAGCTACCGAATCTGCAATTCCTCCATCACCCTACGAGACTAGACTGCTGACAAGTATGTTGGAGGAATGAATAATAAGTAAGAAGGTGGGCTTGCGCGTGACACATTCCTCCAGTCAATATTGACAACATGGCAGGGCATGTGACTGGCAATGGATTTATTGATGTCCTCCTGAAGGGCACAGTTGAAAGACGATTCATTGTCGTGAGTCCTCTGACATCCTCTCTACTGATATTAAAGTGAGTAGCACTGGTATTGGCCCAGGAGTGCCGGCCCAAAAGTACTGAAACCATTCCGTCTAGCATAGAGCCCACTTCCCTTCCTTCACCGATGACCTAAGTGCTACAATAACCGCAGTCACCATCACCACATCGTCCAAAGGAGAAAAAAAGGCCGGTTGATAGCAGGAAATAGGCAACTATCACCACATTAAAATTTGGCATTCAATTGTGTTTCTACTGCTCTTTAATTGCCTTCAGAGTGCATGAGTGCTAGTTCAGAGGAGTGAAAAGGGTATTGAAGATGCAAATAAGAGAGCTAAAAGTGAGCGGTTCAGTACGACAGGAGGAGGGGAATAGGTGGATTACAATAAACGTCGAAGTTAATATCTATTGCTCTTGACTTTCTCCATTGTGACAAAGAAGGCAACCAACGCACTGGCGCAGTCGCCAGCGCCACCTGCATTCAACCTCTCGTTGTGGTCTGTGGGATGGTGACATGCAAATGAATTAATGGACTGGATGCCAAATCCATGCGGCTGCAGGAAAAAGTGGTCAGCAATGATGTTTACTACCCTCATGCTGTGCTTTTGAATTAAGGTAAAATAGATTGTTTGTAACCCTTTCCCTTAGTTTGATATTCGGAAAGGCATGACAGTGCACACTCGCTTGCGAAGACTGGAACGAACCCTCGCCTGAAGGGGTTAGTTACCTAGTTAGACAGCTTTTCGGAATGACCTACTTTTATTGGCATAGCCTTCGTTACTCCCATTCCTACGAGGAGTCCTCACCGACAACCTCATTGTTCAAGTAAGGAGAAATGTAGCATACAGTGGAGCTCACCAACGTAATCTGGGGTAGGGTGGTACAGGCCATTTCGGTTTTCATTAGGCTGATTCATGGCATGTTTGCTGGCACTCCTAGTAGGTCCAACCAATAGGCTAACGCCAGAAGGAGGTGACAATCAGCAATAGAATGGATATACAAGGAAGTTATGCAAAGGGTAATTCAGCCTAATGCATTTTAACCAAGATCTAATGCTCCAGTGCTTGAAAGCCTTTGAATACGCAGCAATGGCATAACTTTCAGTTCAGAGATAGTTTTGAACTAGGTGTATCAAGTCCATGGAGATTTCTCCTCCTTTGTTGTGTCAGCACTTGCCAAGATTTGCCACAAGTGTAGTGACGAAAACGACTATGATCGACATTGGCTGTGGGTGATGTCTTATTCAATTCACACCTACGTTATCTTGGAAAGACTTGGTTCCAAACAGCACGCACGAATTGACGCAGACAATATTGAAAGACCAGCATCATCGCATTATAATTTGGTATTCTGCTGTGTTTCTACTGCTTTCCAATTTCCTATAAAGCGCAACATTAGATAAATTAAACACCATCCTGTTAGTTGTCTTTAGCATAGTGTTGCATGCTTAGAATGCTGTGCGTACCTTTTGTATTCATGTGTAATCACGTTTGTGTGGTGCTTGATAACCTATGTCCAAAGTCCTTTAAGCTTGCCCTTTGCTTCTTTGTCTTTCTAATTTTGCCTACACTTTTAAGTGCATTCCTATTGTATGCCAGTTTTCGTCAGAAGTGGTGCAAATTGCTTGGTTTAAGTCGCACCGTGACCTTTGCTCCCCTCTCCACGCAAACTCTCTTCTCAACAGTCGACTTCCGCGGCTGCGGTGTCTTCGCCTCTCGGAAATTGGTGGCAATATATGAGCATGTTATTATCCGTAATTCTGGACTTGTTATAGAAATAACGAAGTGATTGAGTTTGAAGTNGTGATTGAGTTCGAAGCGGACATTAATTGCATCTCTGTTGCTGAACCGCGTTAAATCGTTTTCCATCGAAAAAGCAATTACATTAAGGCAAAACAGGATTTTGTCGACCGCCACTCCTCTAACGCCCACTCACTTACCCACGCACCCATTCAAGCAGCCATCGGTAGTGAGGATTTGCATAATGCTGCACTCATGGAAGCTGGAAAGAAGGGCTTGATTTGTACAAAATCTCTATTAAATCATACAGTAATGCTATGGGGTGTGGGACACGGGAAAGGTGATTGGCTTCTAGCTGCGGAAACAATAAACTTTTCTGTGATCACCAATTCTGTTGTCNACATTAAGGCAAAACAGGATTTTGTCGACCGCCACTCCTCTAACGCCCACTCACTTACCCACGCACCCATTCAAGCAGCCATCGGTAGTGAGGATTTGCATAATGCTGCACTCATGGAAGCTGGAAAGAAGGGCTTGATTTGTACAAAATCTCTATTAAATCATACAGTAATGCTATGGGGTGTGGGACACGGGAAAGGTGATTGGCTTCTAGCTGCGGAAACAATAAACTTTTCTGTGATCACCAATTCTGTTGTCCCTCCTGAGTCCTGGGTGGAGATTTAGATCTAAGAGTGTAACAAAGAGGAACCATGAAAAGATTGAAATAAAGATGCAAAGAGAGGAGAAGAGAGACCATACCTATGTATTGCGGCCAAGCTGAAAGAAAGCAAGATGGTATGAGATGAATTTGGGTAGAGCTTAGGCCACTTAAAGTTGCAGTAACACTACCATTATTATCAGTCGTAATGCACTAAAAAGGCACCTCAAAGACGTGCATAACATCAATGCTGCCTATCTAGTTACCACGTCAGCTACACATCAGTAGTTTGTGTAGCAGGACTGCTGACGCTGTAAGTGCGCTGTTGCACATTGCATTGAGCTTAGCACACTATTATCTATGCATCAAGCTCCTAGGCTCAAGTAAATCACCTCAATGTCTCACTTACGCTGGTCTCAACTGCATCGAAACAGGTGGCTGTGGACTAGCTGCTACATTACAAATTTTATGACATGAGGTTGCATAAACTACGATACTGCACTTCTACAATGAGTTGAGATGAAAACTGGAATTGGTTAATATTTACATTGACACAAAATTGGCTTACACAACTGTGATTGTGCCGAAGTGCAGTGCCCAGCGAAGATGGTAGGTTTTAACGCTCGGTAGGGCTGGCCATACGAGGCTGGTCAAATCAATGCGACCAAGTCCGAAGAAGATGGTAGTTAAGCCAGAGGAGACATTCTTTCTTTAATCAGAGGTGCTAATCCGGTTTATAAGGCAGCAGAATATGGGACAGCCGGGAATTACTTATGATTGAAAGCCACATCGAAAAATGTAAATGATGCCTGGAAGAGACATCACGTCACCGCTGACCGCAAGGTAGCAGTTCATAAAGGCGACAAATAGGAAGGCGCTGGAATAGGGCGTGTAGAATTTAACGGCGTCAGAGGGCAGGACTGCGATGCTGCTGCCGTGTAAATAGACGTGCACATGACTTCTCTGTTGACTCCTCTTTAGCTACTTCTCATAGCAGGGATCAAAACGCAACGTAGAATAGATAGTTTAAGGCTTCTTTGGCGTTTCCGTGGTTAGCAACGAATCCCCTTTCTCAAGACCCACACCCCATAGCATGATTGTATAAATTGATAGAGGTGTTCGAATATGAGCCGCTCTTTTTAAATTTTATGTGGGTGGCATAATGGAGAAGGCATCATCACGAGCACTGGTTGTTGAAGTGCAGGAGTGAGTAGGAAGTGCAGGGAGACGGCGTTTATGCAGTTGCAATGGTGGCAGCACGCCTGCATGTAATCCCTTCATACATTATTACTAAAATTAAAATATGACTTTAGTTTAGAATGATAAATAAGGCAAAATGTTGTTTAACGCCGCAAGTTAACATTGAATGGAATGAGCTCCCGGATTATAATTTTAATAAGTTCTACATCCCACAATAGGCTCCTAAACTCTCGACCAGGTCTTAATTCATATTGTATAATACAACAAATACACAACAACCAGATATGATATAAGCAGGTAAATCAAAAGTTGAGCGATTGCAGATGAAAAGCAAACAATGTATAGCAGCTATGTTTTCTTACCGAAATCATTCCCAATACATCGCGCTTATTCCTAAAATTAAAGTGCTTTACAACTGAACTGCACTTCACTGGGACGGAAGTTGCCTAACATTGATACCTCATATCATTTCAATCTTGATCGGAGTAAAAATGCGGCGCATTATGTTGTTCCTAGTATTTTGCCACAGCACAGTCACACGATCCATGCGTTTTTCGGCACCGTAGCAATTTAACAGTCGCAGTCTTACCAAGATCAGTTGTCGATCGAAGTGAGAAATACATAGAGCGCAGTGCTCTTGAGCTAATCCGTCACTGCTTTGGTTATTTTCACCTTGTGCATACACCGATCAAGCCACTAGTCAAAGGCAAATACGATTTGGTCACATTTCGACGAAGTGGAACGCGGTGAGCAGCTCTTTCGTAGTTCATTCTTCTTATCTTCTTGCCTCTAAGATTTCTAGCTACAATCCTATGGCTATCAAATGACTAAACTTGACCAATGCACAAAGCATAGCTGACAGATGTGAGCATTGTTACAAATCATAGGAAACAATTTTACTGCACATCAACACTTGTAATCTTGAAAACAAATATCTCTGCTTGATTTTGCATGTTGCATGAGAGACATGATAAGAAGCCATGAAATGTGGTTCACTCATACCTGAGATGTGCGCGGAGTTATGCCGAATGCGGAAATTTGTTTCCAAATACGTTGCTAAATAGCCCATGCCTAGCAAATTATGCTCCGGTTAGACGCGATCCATCCTTGTAGATATCATGTTCTGCACACTTATTTTCACAATTAATCCTTAGTAAGTAAGATAAAGGTTAGAAAAAACATTCACCTACCTATGTTAAAATCATGATATTTATTGCAGAAACGAATGTGGTTTACCAACAAGACTGAAAGCAGTTACTGCTGATTACCTTGGAAATGGTGCGCGATTTGCTTAATTAAAATTCTTGTTTCTCTTTGCCAAATATGCTGCTTAAAGTTGATTTATTTCTTAAAAATCACAATTGTGTTTTATTTTTGTCTTTGTTTTTTGATGGTACGTGGCCCATTTCATTTGGCATACATGACCAAGTGACTAAGTTTAAAAACACATTTTTGTGGATAGAAATGCATCATTAATCATCTGAATATGTCTATATTTAAAAATTTTTGTGTTTTTGAATTTTCCTCTATTTTTGTTCCTAAATGTAGCGTTGACAAGGCCTCTTCTTCAATCTAAACTGGATAGCTGTAGCTCCACTACAAGTATAGCTTGCAATGTTCACCGTTGGACAATACTATATTACATTCTACATGCTCTTGAGCACGAATTTTTACCTGCGACAAGACATATCAAGTAAGGCAATCATGAGAACATCCCATTTAAACACTTGTAGGCATTGATGTAACGTTTATTAATGATGCGTTTATTAATGATGCAAATACTTATGCTTTCTGATAGTACAAATTTTTCTTAAGAAGCAGCATGCATTTATTCAATTTATGCACAATAGACATTTCTGTTAGTTGGTTAGTTCCTTAACGGCCGTCCATTTGACATCATTTGCTCCATATGCACGTCGGTGTCATTCTAAAAGCGATTCTATTCAAAGTTGGTGGAAATTACGTACAACAATTGTAGAAGCCACAGCACCACTACGGCTGGGTATTGCTTCGCTAGTCCAACTAAGAAGCTGTCACCAAATAGGTGTTTGAGGCATAGAGTTAATGAGTTTGACCATTTCTGAAAGGGTATTTTTAGTCAGCTTTTGAAATTCACACTCAGAATTCACTGCCTGAATATTTGCATGAAAGTGGGGAAGGGGCGTTAGTTTGGAGGCTGCAACTGATATGCTACTCGTAAACTCGTTTTCAACAAAAAGGAGGAAACTGACGCTTACCTCATTCACTTGCACAATCTCTCGTAAAGTGTCCTACCGTTTCGGAGAGAAATAGCAGTAGTAATATGGCAGGGATTCCATTAAAACATCACGCATAGGTCCCACTTACGGTAGACCGCTGTCTTCTTGCACACAAAAAATGGACCACTAGTCGCAACCGCCATTCCGCTTTCTGCCTCTTCTGCTTACTCTCCTCTACATTGGTTCCTAAGTAAAAGCGATAGCGGCAGATTTTATTTTAGGGTGGATTGGGCTTCTATGTTGCCCTTTTTAGATCTGATAATCAGTTGCTGCAACTAGACACTTTATAGACAGCGTTACCACTCATTAACTGTGCCAACGTGTGAACATCGTCGTTGCAGGCGAGCTACTTCCCCTTAAGGGAGATTACTCAATCTACAAGTAGCAAGTGGTCCAAAGAGAGAACACAGCTTTACAATTTATTAGGGCATTAAGCAGCTATTACTACCTGCTATCTATGCGATCGCTGGAAGAGAGCACGTGAGGCTACGCAGTCAGTCTCTTCCTCCCACCGACAGCGGCTCAATGGTTCATCTTCAACGATCAAGCATCATCGGCCTCAGCCAAGGGGAAGTAATTGGAACCGAACTCCCAATGGAAATGCACTTTGCCACCTTAGCTTTAAATCGATTTAAAAGACCTCCTACTGATAATAGTTAGTAGAATGAATTTTTACTCGCTTTTGTCCGCTTTAGTCATTGCTCAGTCCATACAACCTTTCGATTTTTGTAAATTGTGGAAGCCGAATATGTAATCCACAACACATTAGCAGTCATTCGATGTGATAGTTTATGCGGTCCAAACCTGAACATTGCGTGCCTTCACTTTAGAACTGAACTGCTTGCATTCTTAATGATGCTATCATTTTAGTCAACGTGAGTTACATTAGGTAAACTTATTGACAATCAGTTCACTCTCTTATTTTCACATCAATGCTTGCAAAATGTCCACTGCAACTGATTTTCCTGCTCACTGCTCAAAATTGAATGCAGAGCTCATTTCTATGGTCACCTTTTGAGCACCACAGTATTAATGCAGTCTTGATGCTCATGACCACGTAGCACAATGCGGATACAAGAAATGGAAACATTTTACTTTTTCACAAAAATAATAGCATGTCATCGCAGCTGACACATTGGAAGGGAGCTCTTTACCATTAAATCTTGGTCAGTATGATCTACAGAAACAAGGAGGCTAGGGGAGTCATTATGGGGAGGATTCTCAAACTAAAGTACAATTATTTATAGGTCACCCGCTCCAATGCCACTTTCATCCACTTGTCACTAATTTGCTGTGGACAGAAAAGATCAAATTTCGCATAAGAGAAGAGAAGTTCCGAAATGGACACGTGAGAATGCAATGTAAGTAGAAATGCACATAAAATTATACAATGCCATCATTAAGCGAGTTTCCCCTACAATTCACTTTTTGCACTCCTCAGCTGCACGGACGAATGAATGTTCCCTGCCTGCGACAACGACGTCATGAATTTGAGAATCATCGCACAGCACCGCGCCCAACTTTGCAGACTTCCAACGGCTTCAGCACAGATTCAATCATTCGTGGCCAGTCAACTTATGCGAATGTTGTAATGCTTTGTTTGTTCGAACTGCCGGTTTTGGTGACTTGGGTGGCCATATTGTACTAGTTGGTTAAATGGCCTACGGACCATGTCAACAGCCTCCAAGTCCTATTTTTCTAGAATACTTGTATTTTGCCCTAATACTGTGCCTTCTTTTGCCTCAGGGGAAGTCTCGGGATGCTACAAATGTCTATTATACGTAACTTAAATGATCATAGACCTCTTTTTAGGAACTTGTATGTCCAATGCCTGTGTTAGCAAAAAGCACAGGAATTTGCTTCATTAATGAATGCTGTAGCTACGCTTACAAATGTAGGAATGGGATATGTTCAAGTTTGCGTTCATTTGATGTGTTATATCTTGGGTGAAGATTCGTGCACAGAGCTTCCTAGAATGCAGAGTAGCATTGTCAAACGATAGGTAGTATAAACTATGCCTGCGACAGAGCCAGGATGGTTCAAATGTAGGTTTGAAGAAAGGGTGGCATTTGAGAGAAGTGGATCAGGGCGGTGCTGTCACATCCCATTTGTGTACATAAATTGTCCATTAGTCATGTGTTAAATTGAATGCACCACAAATCTTTTGAAAAACAACAGTGAGTGTACAGACAATTATTATTTTGATATACATAAATCCTCGGAAGATTACATATTTTGTAAAGAGAAACAAGTTTTTAAGTTAAGTTAATTGCTCAGCATTTTCAAGGTCACTAGCGGTAACTGCTTTCTGCCTCCATGGTAAACTGGACCCATCGCTACTTTAAAATATCATGCCTTCGGCAATGGTGAGCTAAATTTTTTAAAGGCTAGTCCTAACTAGTGATAAGTCGTGGTTAAATTATGTTTTTGAGGAGTGAATTCCGCAAAATTGTATCACGTCTGACGGGAACATAATGTACCAAGCATGGGCCCTTGACGACCAATTGGGAACCAGAATTCCACCCTTGGCAGTACTTTGCGCACAACTTGGGTAAGAGGAAGTTGCATTTTATCATTTCTTATAATACCTTACGTGCATGAAAATAACAATGGTAATTTACCTAAAAACTTGATTTTACTCTTTCTAGATAAGATTTTAATTATCAATGCGAAGTAAAATTGCTTTGTACGAATTGCTACAATATTCAAACCCGTAAATTAATTTTGGAATGTTAGTCATTCTGAGTTACTTATCAGTTCTGGAGTTATGGGTAAAAGCTTTTATGTCAAGGAGGAATAGGAATTTAACCACGAACGAGCTGCTCACTCTGTTTAGCACCATGGGAAAGATCTAACTGATACCAAATTTTGACTAATGACTTATATCGGCGCATGCATACAATAATACATATTTTAAACAATGACAAATTAGCTTAAGTATGCTGAGCTCTACAGTTCCTTCGTTTTGATCCAGAACTGGTTTTATTAAGATGGCTTGCTACGGTGCCATGAAAGGCAAATCTTTTATTAGATCACAACATTTTGTCTTGCGGCTGATCAAGGTGTGTTATGACGAAAAAGCAAAGTGCATTAAGTTAAACTGCATTGTATTTTTTACTTTAATCTAAAGTTAATAAAGACTAGAATTTAAATGTTGATCTACTTTCGCTCCTGTGAAGTTAAGTTAAACTGTAAGACCCATAATGTTTAGCGGTGACAGCAGTGTGGTGCAAATACTGAGGCAGCACAAGCTACTAGCTGTGATGCGTTTTCCAGTTTAATCTACAATGGCTCAGTTTTGCACTCATCTGTTTATTCCATCTCTTGTGGCTATGATATTTCTCGTGTTATGCAACAAAGTTTAGACCTGGCCGATAGTCCATAACCTACGTTAGCAATAAAGCTGAAGCGATAAAGGTTTATAGAGCTACATCCCATTGTATTAGTTTAGTTACAAAACCGATTAGAAATAAAACATAGTGGCTCATACCACTCGGCAATTGCTTGCGGGAGCTCTTGTAGTAGCGTATAAGCCTAAGGTTTGGCCAATGCTAAAGGTGCTTAGATGGGCACAGATTATCGATAATGCAACCTGATAAGACTAAGGTGGTTATGGCAATGGAAATTTATGCATTTGCTCAGCTATTGATTCATTGACGTTGATAATGTAGTTGATTAGGCAAATGGTACATTTGAAATTTTTGCGTTATTAACCAAGGAACTATAATGATTGTGGATTTACACCACACTTGTGTCGTAGCCACTGCATGTAAACAGAATTACTCAAACAAGTAATTGAAAGGTGGAACCTGAATTGCAAGATCACATTCAATAGTCTAACAAATGTAGACACCTTTGTTATCTATTCTACATTCATCTAGCATTGTAAGTTACTTTTAAATTCACATGGTGTACACATCGCAACATGTTTCTGAATAACAAATCTAGGAGCAAAGTTGATATTTCTTCTTAAACATTACAGATCACAAAATGACTATTGGGTGTCATTGCGATGCTGCTTGTACCATAGTAGTGATGAGAAAATAATCGGTCGGATATTTACAAGCCGGTCAAATGACGCATTCTAAATGTTGTCCTACCTATTTTGCACTAAGGTAATTCAGTATTCTCGAAGCAGCTTTACTTATAGCACACCCAAGCAATCGGAAACATGTGACCCTATTCCTGAGCTAGCCAAAAATACCTTTCATTTATTCGCTTATGTACTTTCCCTTTTTTACTTCTGGTTCGCCTAACTTAAAATAACCTTTGAGAACAACAAATGGTGGTGATGTGAGCTTCTTTACGATGCTGCTCAAATGGAACTAGAAAAGAGGTTTATTTTCGGAGATCTCTGCTAATCAATTCAATCACGCTACGGGGTATAAGGTGGGGAAAGGGACTTGTAGCTAGCCAAGGCAACAGCAATGAAGCCTCAATACCTCTTCTACGTTACTTTCTGATCCTTGTTTGGAGGAATGGTTGAGCAGGGGCCAAAAGACATGTCTGTGCATACGTTGCTCATACTATCCACAGGACCTTATATTTTCCAGTCGGTTGCTTGTCGTGCTCTAGTAGTTGAATGCTCAAATGTATGCAAAATTCGGACTATCCCAAACCCGATGATCAGTAGGTTAGCAGCATCGTATTCTTGCCATCTGATTCAGATTGACTCTGCACAACTTTTTCCAGCGCCTATCTGTTTATCGCCGCTATGAACTGCTGCACTGCAGCCAGCCTAGCAACAAGATGCTTCCTCAAGGCATTAGTTAGATTTTCCATGGTGGATTTGAACCGAAGGTGTGACCCGCTGAATCGCCCTCAACAAATAATGATTTCTGCCTACTAAATGGATGCTAAAATTCATTCCGCTGCCTTGTAGACCTACCATCAGAGAAGTCCCTGCCTGCGAAGGCTGTTTACACCTAGAAATGGAGTTGGGGTGCCTCTATTGTCTCAACTACCAACTTCTTGCGCATACGTAATCTATCGTATTCTACTATTCATTTCGCTTCTCCTCGTCGTCATTCCAAGGATCAAAATCCTTGTCAGTGCTTCAGTGCAGCTTCGTTATCTATTCACCTGTGGTCTGCTTCTCATCATCCACCTTCGCCGCCTCCATCGCAATTTCTCTTCATCCACCAAAACTCCGACTTTGCCATTCTAACGATGTCAAAGGGCCTCAATAAAAAAATCGTGGAAATTAGAGGTGAGTTATGTCGCTACCTTCTCCTCCTTCTTTCTTTCCTCATTTGCATGCGTCATTTAGACATAACCACAACTGGTGTCCTAGTGCAATTTGTTTATCATGACAAAAATGGGGATTGCGTCTTCGAGTAAGCGGTTTGATAGAAACTCATATTCCTTCCATAAAGTCAATTTCCGCACAAATCAGTCAAATGCATGGCCAGGTAAATGGATGGATGAATTTGGGACCGCGTAGAAGAAAGAGGGAAGAGAGTAATGAACGCAAATGTCAAAGGGCTGTGTGTTTATTCCATCTCTTGTGGCTATGATATTTTTCGTGTTATGCAACAAAGTTTAGACCTGGCCGATAGTCCATAACCTACGTTAGCAATAAAGCTGAAGCGATAAAGGTTTATAGAGCTACATCCCATTGTATTAGTTTAGTTACAAAACCGATTAGAAATAAAACATAGTGGCTCATACCACTCGGCAATTGCTTGCGGGAGCTCTTGTAGTAGCGTATAAGCCTAAGGTTTGGCCAATGCTAAAGGTGCTTAGATGGGCACAGATTATCGATAATGCAACCTGATAAGACTAAGGTGGTTATGGCAATGGAAATTTATGCATTTGCTCAGCTATTGATTCATTGACGTTGATAATGTAGTTGATAAAGCAAATGGTACACTTGAGACTTTTGCGTTATGAGCCAAGGAAATATAATGGTTGTGGATTTACACCACACTTGTGTCGTAGCCACTGCATGTAAATAAAATTACTCAAACAAGTAATTGAAGTGTGGAATCCGAGTCACAAGATCACATTTAATAGTCTAACAAATATAGACACCCTTGTTATCTATTCTACTTTCATCTAACATTGTAAGCTACTTTTACATTCACATGACGTACTCATTGCAACATGTTTCTGAATAACAAATCTAGGAGCAAAATTGATATTTCTTCTTAAACATTACAGACCCCAAAATGGCCATTAGGTGTCATTGCGATGCTGCTTGTACCATAGTAGTGATGGGAAAATAATCGGTCGGATATTTACAAGCCGGTCAAATGACGCATTCTAAATGTTGTCCTACCTATTTTGCACTAAGGTAATTCAGTATTCTCGAAGCAGCTTTACTTATAGCACACCCAAGCAATCGGAAACATGTGACCCTATTCCTGAGCTAGCCAAAAATACCTTTCATTTATTCGCTTATGTACTTTCCCTTTTTTACTTCTGGTTCGCCTAACTTAAAATAACCTTTGAGAACAACAAATGGTGGTGATGTGAGCTTCTTTACGATGCTGCTCAAATGGAACTAGAAAAGAGGTTTATTTTCGGAGATCTCTGCTAATCAATTCGATCACGCTACGGGGTATAAGGTGGGGAAAGGGACTTGTAGCTAGCCAAGGCAACAGCAATGAAGCCTCAATACCTCTTCTACGTTACTTTCTGATCCTTGTTTGGAGGAATGGTTGAGCAGAGGTCAAAAGACATGTCTGTGTATACGTTGCCCATACTGTCCACAAGACCTTGTATTTTCCAGTCGTTTGCTGGTCGTGCTCTAGTAGTTGAATGCTCAAATGTATGCAAAATTCGGACTATCCCAAACCCGATGATCAGTAGGTTAGCAGCATCGTATTCTTGCCATCTGATTCAGATTGACTCTGCACAACTTTTTCCAGCGCCTATCTGTTTATCGCCGCTATGAACTGCTGCACTGCAGCCAGCCTAGCAACAAGATGCTTCCTCAAGGCATTAGTTAGATTTTCCATGGTGGATTTGAACCGAAGGTGTGACCCGCTGAATCGCCCTCAACAAATAATGATTTCTGCCTACTAAATGGATGCTAAAATTCATTCCGCTGCCTTGTAGACCTACCATCAGAGAAGTCCCTGCCTGCGAAGGCTGTTTACACCTAGAAATGGAGTTGGGGTGCCTCTATTGTCTCAACTACCAACTTCTTGCGCATACGTAATCTATCGTATTCTACTATTCATTTCGCTTCTCCTCGTCGTCATTCCAAGGATCAAAATCCTTGTCAGTGCTTCAGTGCAGCTTCGTTATCTATTCACCTGTGGTCTGCTTCTCATCATCCACCTTCGCCGCCTCCATCGCAATTTCTCTTCATCCACCAAAACTCCGACTTTGCCATTCTAACGATGTCAAAGGGCCTCAATAAAAAAATCGTGGAAATTAGAGGTGAGTTATGTCGCTACCTTCTCCTCCTTCTTTCTTTCCTCATTTGCATGCGTCATTTAGACATAACCACAACTGGTGTCCTAGTGCAATTTGTTTATCATGACAAAAATGGGGATTGCGTCTTCGAGTAAGCGGTTTGATAGAAACTCATATTCCTTCCATAAAGTCAATTTCCGCACAAATCAGTCAAATGCATGGCCAGGTAAATGGATGGATGAATTTGGGACCGCGTAGAAGAAAGAGGGAAGAGAGTAATGAACGCAAATGTCAAAGGGCTGTGCAGAGACATCCAACAATGAGCTTTCTCCATCCTCTCCTCTACAACTCTTTCCAATTAACTAATCTTCCATCCCCTTTAGCTGAACAATTATGCTGCTCCTTCTTTAGCGGAGAAGTGTAATCATCGCTATTATCCTCCCTCGTGCAAGGCATCTATTGGCCAAGGCTTGAGATTAGGACTAATGAGCAGATACGCACCTTTTCTAGCTCCATGACAATCGCTGGGAGTGAGTCACCAACTTCTTCACTCAATTCATACCTCATGTTGCTCTTACTCTTACTCTTACTCCCCCAAATGCCCACTAGGCTTCCTCTCGAAAGGAAACATCAGGATTAAACAGTCGAGGTCAAGCAGTCTTGGCATAGCAGCTCATTTAATTTGAAGCACATCAGTGTCGGGGATTCAAATTATTCCCCTCCGCCTCCTTTGCACGCGCCATGATGCACAGAATTCGGCCTAGGCAAGAAACATAAAGGCAAGTAGTGTCTGCTCCCACCTAACCACATTCATCGCATGCTGTCCAAAGCTCGAACCAGATGACACTGCAAGACACCATGCGACACGCGCCACCAATCGGTTCCCACGTATCAGATTCCAATCAGCTTATCACACAACAAATTGGATATCGTATAAAGTAGGAGTAAGCTACGTTACCGACCCGTCTCCTTTTCCCCTTGCTACCAACTTACCTTCTCTAACCTCATTTGCGTGCTTCATTTCCATGTTATTATATTCGGTATCTAGCGTAAATTATTTGGAAAAGGAAAACCATGGTTAGCCTCTTTGTGCATGTTGCTCAAAAGTCAAATTACATTCATCAAGTCAATTAGTTTGGGAATAGATAATAGATGAGGGCAATAAAGAACGCTGCACCACTGCACTGCACAGAGTCATACAGCGGTGCACATTTTTGATTTCTCTTTTTTCTTTCCCCACCCTCTCTCATTCCGATCCCACGACCACTCATACTTTCGGCTTTATCTTAATTTTTCCCTGTCTCAGCTAATCATTTATGTCACCTTCTTTATCTCAGCTGCAATCTTTATGGGTGAGCAGNATTATTTGGAAAAGGAAAACCATGGTTAGCCTCTTTGTGCATGTTGCTCAAAAGTCAAATTACATTCATCAAGTCAATTAGTTTGGGAATAGATAATAGATGAGGGCAATAAAGAACGCTGCACCACTGCACTGCACAGAGTCATACAGCGGTGCACATTTTTGATTTCTCTTTTTTCTTTCCCCACCCTCTCTCATTCCGATCCCACGACCACTCATACTTTCGCCTTTACCTTAATTTTTCCCTGTCTCGGCTAATCATTCATGTCACCTTCTTTATCTCAGCTGCAATCTTTATGGGTGAGCAGGCGGTTTATTTGATCATTTCTTACTCTGCATCACGTTTACCGTACCGTACTTACCTTGCATATCTCTTGTATACTCTTACAATCACCAAATTAGCAGTAGCACTGAAAAACCTACTGGTGCAAAAAAATAACTTATCCCATATCCAAGTTGCACTGTAGAAGCACTATAGACTAGACTTGACCAGATCTGTCTAGATTGGACTGGACCAGAACAGACAAAATTGGACACCTAGTCCAGATTCGAGAGGCTTGCATGCCATATCATCAGAGGCGCCTTATGCATCACCATTGCAGTCGACCCCAACACACTGAACTGGTCCACCTAATCGACTCGAAGCAACTCCGTGCCATGTAAATTAAAGTCTCCTCTTTCGTTCTCGCAAAATCAGTAATCAAACTACACGCATAAGAAGTAGGTCTGCTGACGTCCTCGAAATGGAGAGACGAGGAATCGCTTGTCTATGCCCCTTTTCCCACACTCCATCTCAACGCACGTTCGGAGAGTATATCCCTTGTCTCCTACTACGCTCTATATGCTCTCAAGCATTGGGTACTGCAGTAATTTTTACTGCTCGTGCTGCATGAATTTAAATGAACTGAAAGAAGNTCGACCCCAACACACTGAACTGGTCCACCTAATCGACTCGAAGCAACTCCGTGCCATGTAAATTAAAGTCTCCTCTTTCGTTCTCGCAAAATCAGTAATCAAACTACACGCATAAGAAGTAGGTCTGCTGACGTCCTCGAAATGGAGAGACGAGGAATCGCTTGTCTATGCCCCTTTCCCCACACTCCATCTCAACGCACGTTCGGAGAGTATATCCCTTGTCTCCTACTACGCTCTATATGCTCTCAAGCATTGGGTACTGCAGTAATTTTTACTGCTCGTGCTGCATGAATTTAAATGAACTGAAAGAAGGAGAGTAAAATACTTCCTACACCAAGTTTCCATACCTTTATTTTTCCACTTTTGTAATACCGCAACTTCTCAGCCCTCCGCCTTCCTTACGCTTCTTTCACATTTTCCTCTACCTCGGCGGTTTCCAGCGCCCTCTTTTGTAAGCCCTCTTCATCTCTCTACCAGTCGCACTCTTTATTATAACATGATTAAATGATGCGAGGATTCATAATACAAATCAGACTAGTACATGCTAGACCGAATCTAAATTAATCACGCGTTAGCCAAAACTGAATTGTGTTTTAGCATAGCCTGGCCTAATGCCGTTAATTCTTATTTCTGCCTTTTTGCCACTTCGATTTGTCCTATATCACTTTGCCACAATTCATTTTCCATTCCACCTCCTCCACTTGCTCTCCAGAGAGCAAAAGTGAACGAGTTACTTCTACTCAATTTGAAGGCTGGTCAAACTCCTGTTTGCCTATGTCAGTGCAGAATTCGTTTTTTGCCTTGTAAAAGTCCCTTTACCCAAGCTCCACAATAGCGGATGGGAATGCGCGCTTCCCACCTTAGTCAATCTGTGTCAATTTCACTGTGCGTTTGGGCCTGTCAATTTGTTTGCGTGAATTTATTTGTATTTTAACGTAAGGGCGCACTAATCCTCCTAATCTGTCATTGTGGTCGACCAAATCGACGGTTGTATTTCGAGCGAATGAAGTGTACATGGCACATGAAACTGGTATCAACTCCCACGCCATGTAGAGACATTTGTTTTGTGTCTGTTAATCAAAGTGATGCGTTACGAGTAACAAGTGATGAACCTGCTGGCCGATCTTCCTTTCGCGGTTAAGGAGATCGTAATCAAGCTGGTGTAAAAATCTTTGAAGTATAATGAAACATGCTGCATGGGCATCGCACATCTTAGCACAGTTATATGAAGAGTTTAAATAAATGGATACAAGCCTCCATACAAAGTAAGAAGCTGCTTAAAAACCTCTTGTTCATATAGAATTCTGTACATTTGAGTAAAGAACGGATGACTAATTAATGTTTCGTTCGTACCATTTACGCAATGTAGAAAAATAGATTACAAACATTCAGTGATACGTGAGCTCGTTCACATCCACTGCCCTCAGTTTACTGCGTGTGGTAAAACATCAGCCGTGTTGTATGCAGGACTGCTTCAGTAAAAGCACCGGCTGTGACTCACTGGTCGAAATACACACCAACTGAATAACATGGGATCCGTCGTCAGCAGAATTTGAATGGGATTTAATGTCCCATAAAATCACCATGCGCTGTGATGAGTGACGCTGTAATGTCCTGCGGTTGTAAATGAATGCGCATGTAATGGGTGAGAGACCTCTAGGAAGGTAAGGAACTCATATACCTTGGAAGCAGACACGACATCAACAATGATTGAGAGAGGGGTTTTCAGTTCATGAAACGCGAAAAAGTGGCCCATTCCAAAGGTGGGGATCAGATTACAGGAAAACAATTTCGCCGTTGCTTATTGCTTTTGGTCGCGCACACAGCGGCTATTCATCAACAGGCCTTTTGCGCATTCAAAATAAACGGAGACACTCGCCATTTCGGACAAAGAATCAAATGCTTCATTTAGGCTTTAATTAACTGAGTTACCACCTCCTTCGCAGCACAATATTTTGTGATTGGATCAGTTGATGTTTGGGAGACGTCATCTCAACCGCAAATAAATGCCATGCTACGCCAGTAAGCGTGCGCCCTCCATGGTCTCGGGTTGCCATTTGCACTACATCCTCACATTCGCCAACACTTTGAAGACGAGGGGATCGCTGCAGATCAAATCAACACTTTTCCTCAATAAAAGTGACGTGCCAATAGTTTCTGAACCCGGCAATGATTTAACGATTTAGTTTAAAATCTTGGTTCTCGAATTCGTATTAATAATGAGGTATGAAGAGGCTAGTGCAAAACTATTCGGAGGGAATCACAGGTTGTGCAACTTTTGAAGTGATTTTTCGCCAATTTATGATTAATTATGAACGTAAATTTTGGCAGGCGTTGCCAAGCCACGGGAGTAGAGGATGCAGTGACAGCATTGGATAAGGAGACGCAAATGTCTCAGAGCCTGTTCGCCAAAAACCGCAAAGCAGTGAATTGGGCATTTAGAAATGAGAAGGGGAAATTGGTGTATCAAGGAGTCGCGAATTGTAAACTCACATTTGTTTTTAGCATGCCGCTAACTCAAGTCCCTTCCCACCACAAAGTCAGATGATAGAGTGTTACTTGTAGAAAAAAAATCATCAGCAACTCAAGCCGGATCAACTGTTGGGACAGAGTTTTATGTGTTCAACAGTTTCGTGGTAGAGAATTTGGGATGGCAACTTTGAGTTAATAAATGAGACAACTTAACATGCTGAATTGGAGGAGAGGTCAGCGTGCTGTGGAGGGCTAGAGACGAACGATTTCGAGGCATCGATTTTATCAATCTTTTTTTAGTCACTCAACCTGAAGGTTATTTTGTATGCGGACAGATGGACGTCTGAATTGACGCTTCCACTCCTGCATATGAGGGCCTTTCTTCGCAGAGGATTTAATGGCATTGCAAAACAAAATCTGACAAGCCTCGTTAAATAAGGGCGATAAGCTAATCATGAACATGTGCCTTTCAGTGCACCATCTTGCTAGGTGTATTCCTTAACCAGCTTTAGTGTGACGCAAATGAGTGACGTCCCTTGCATGAGTAGGCAGTGGAGGAAGAATTTGCACAAAGTAATCCCATTCCCCAATTTCGTAATTCTCAAAATTTTTAATGTTATTACAACATATTTAACAAGACATCATTCTCTCCCTGTCCTGAACATGGAACTGAATATCCAACCGAAGAATGGACTGTTCAAAAAAGAAAAATTGCCCTGCTGCCGAAGTTAGTTATCCATAAGCAAGTGATTCAACAACGTTGGAAACGGGCGACTCAAGTATGAAGATAACGAGGGAGTCAAATTCATTAAAACATTCATCGTCTCACCATATTTATATTCAAACAGATTGCTAATGCTCCCTAAATTTTGATCCGAAACTCCAAAGCATGGAAACCGGTTACATTAATAGCCACAGAACCACAACCAAGTTATCTACAGCAAGCTCATTCATGCGCAAGGCAGCTTATTGTGTAGCGGATACACCTCGACTTATGACTCTAATGCATTTGCTAAGTAACCAACGTTAGTAATATGAATGAACTATTAAGGACTGAGCCTGTCAATGCAACGGCACAAGCTAGCGCCCTCGCGTTGGTGTGCAGTAGGGCTAGAAAATGGGCAGTCTCAAAACCCAAATGCGAATAACAGCTAAGAGGAGCGCAATATCTGAAGCAAAATGGCATCAAATATGCTGATGATAGAGTTCATCACCAGATTTTAACCATGTCTACACCGTAGTCGTCTGCAGGCACACTCAGCATAAAACGCGTCTGCATTGGTAACTGGTGTACTGGCAGCAGATCCACGTCATGCGTTGTTCATTTGTGAAGACGTGGTTTAAATTGCGCTCACAGCATCCAGCTGGAAGCCTAATACAATCGCTATAGTAATTGTATTAACTCATGAAGAACACAGATTCAATCACTTAGGATGCAAATTGCATGGACGATTGGTACCAGCAGCATTCGTTACAAAATCAAAGCAAAAAGGAGGTAGAGGAGAACGTGTACACCGTCGACTAACTCCTCCAATACGACGGCGTCGGTGTAGGTGCAACCTCAGACATCTAACACCATTGTTGCCACCTGGCCTACGGCTGCGCGCATTGCGGAAAAAGTGGCCGTGCAAACCATGGGACTATAGGGGTGGAAGGAAGCCATCTTTGCAATGTCGACGAATAAACTCAGCGATTCCTTTTTAATTCCAAGTCCATTATCTTATCGTGCCATAACTCACCCACATTCGGTGTAGTGGCAACTCGTTTGAATCTCAACCACGTGCTTTCCACCTATTTCCGCTATCGGATGTATTGGACGAACAATGCTCATTTTGTTAAAAAAGGATACCGCGTCAAAATTTGGCTTCGCTTGATGAAAACATTCACCTTAAATTTCCCGACCTCCGATCCAGATCTTCGTTAGGTGTTGAGCAGTGTCTACGACCTGTCCTCTCACATGTCTCCCAAATAGTTCCCAAGGTGCCGTTTGTGTGTCATAACGAACAAATAGGCTCTTATTAATTCGCGCAAAGGCAGCCAATTTTGAATGTTTGAACTTGGTCAGGTGTCAAGCAATCACCCCACAATTGTGCAGCAAGAGGAGTGGTGAGGAATTGGCAAGGAGTAGCGAAATGATTAAATCGAGTTCCTGTGTATGCTTACCTTTTCGTGATTCGTTGCGCCCTTGATCATTTGCCTGCCAAATGTGTAAATTAAAATATTTGCATAGCCCACGCTGACTGCCATTGTGGAGGCTTTCAAATCTCACGCCCCCTACACATTAGCTGAACCTGTTTACAAAGATTATGGGCAAAAAAAACATAAGACTCTTAAGTCCTATTTACTTGCAAATCAAGAAATAACTCCTTACCTGCTCCTATTTATATGTCTGCATATGCATCATAAAGGCAGCCACAAGTGAATGTGTGCAGTTATGTGCGTGTGCTTGCATTTAGACGCATACTACGCCGCATGAAATATATGTAGATACGAAAGTTGTAGAATATCATGACGCAATCATCGGTTCTAATGAGATCGGCTCACAGTCTGCATGAATTGCGAAGCATTTGCCACAGACAAATTTACGCCTATAGATGGACTCTGCATATCGCCCAGGCTATGACATCAACCGCTTTTGTAGCTCTTGTGGGAAAGTAATGTAAGCGATCGGTACCGCGCCAAAGATGTGGTCTTTGTTCCCTCTATTTGCCAAAGTCTCCTGTAAAACAAGACACAATAGTTGTTGTACCTGACAGATTTCTGGACATGGGAATATGAATATGGCTTTGTCTTGATTCGGTCTGTGAAGCTCTTTTACTCACTGCTTCGTCAGTGTCCACTTCACCTTTATTTATTTGTTACTTTTGCTGATTTTAAAGCCTTACTGTATACTATTCCAGCACACACCTATCAGTTGCAGGTTCAAATGCTTGGTGGTAAAGGATTGGTTCAAGCATGACATTATGAACGGTAGTACAAGAGCGTTTATGATAGATCGTGGCGTATTAAATTGACTAACCATTTTATTGCAAAGACCTCATCAGTTTAGGTGCTAAGGCGATTCGCATTGGCGGCAGTCATCCCCAAAATCACCTTATAATTTACTATTTGCTAAAATTAAAGCACAAAATAGCGAAGTCTTGTGAGGTAAATCCCAAAAATGTAAAAATTTTACGTGTTTTTGGCTGATAAGCCTCTCACATATAGCGCTCTGTTAAACTTTGATTATGCGAATTTGGCTACAGTTTGTCAGTCCATGTGTAGCTAAGCGTGCCATTACAATTACACACAGGTTTCTTATCTTCCCTAAGACCCGATTAAGGATTGTCGTTCCTGTTCGCTAGACATATTACCTTAAATTCACTTCGTCAAGAGGGTTTATACTGTTTGGCTTGGAATCTTCTTTCACGTGCTTCCACATTAGCTTATTGTAAGGTCAGGTTTGTTTGAATCCCCCTGAGTGGATGTTCGCACCATGGTGGGTGGGTCCTTCCAAACCTACCAAATGGATTCGAGGTGTGCTCACTGCTCACCAGTATTTTTGGTTGACATGGACAGGAGGTGAGGTGCGCTTTAGCCACACCTTCCTCAGCTTACCAGGAATGTTACATCAAACTATTTGAAATCGGTGGGAATCAGTTCATGTAAGTCTCTGGGAATGGGTTCCAAGATTTACACAGAACAAGCTGGCTCATACTTCTCTCTGTACGATCATTAGCAGAAGAACTAGACAATCAGTCTTATTTCCGATCCCAACTCCAATGCAGCCAATGCACAAGGAATATTCTTTGCAATTACAAGGCAGTTGCGAAGGTAACCCTGAGAGTCCACAAATAACGAGAATCCAGTCAAATAACGGCACTGCACTGCATGCGTAAGACGATGCCAACATTTCGCCGCAGCTCATAAGTGCACATTTCGCCATCGACTTACAAGCGATCAAGAACAAGCAACAATTTCTTTGATCTGGAGCAGTCAAATGAGTGCTCATGTGTAATGCCTCCGCTTTTACCTTTTGGTCATTAAGCATCACAAGCTCACCCATGAGCACATAAAGAGTTAATTTGGCTCTGATAGTAGTGAGTCCTAACTTCTCCTGCTGTGGCTATAACTGAAACCGGTCTCCATACTCTGGAGTTTTGGATCAAAATTGAGGGAGCTTTCCTAGTCTGTTTGAACAGTGAGACAGTGAGACAGTTGCGTCGCCCCATCCGATGCCGTCGCTGCCCAGTCTCTTTGAATACAGGGATCGTTTTTGAATGACTTGCTGGTGGGGAATTAATTTTGGCAGCAGGATCATTCTTCTTCTTTGAACAGTTTATCCTTCGGCTGAATATTCAGTTCTATGTTTAGGACAAGGAGAGAATAATATTTTGTTTAATTAATTCAAAATACACCAAATCTATCATATTAATATGAAAAACAATTTTATTATAGCAAAATTGAGGGATGAGGTTCCTCAATGCAGTGTTTTCCTCCACTACCTACTCATACAAGGAGCGCCACTTCCTTGAAATACACCAAAGCTAGTTAAGTAATGCACCTAGCAAGATAGTGTGCCGAAGGGCACATGTTCATGATTTGGCTATCGTCCCTATTTAACGAAGTTTGTCGGATTCTATTCTATAGTGCTGTCACATCATCTGCCAAAAAAGGTCCTCACGTGAAGGAGTAGAAACGTGAATTCAGGCATCCATCTATCCACATGCAAAACAACCTCAAGGTTGAGTGATTAACTAGATCGCCTCTACTACTGCTCAGGATGCTGACTTCTCCGCCAATTTTGCATGCTAAGTTGTCCCATTCATTAACCCAAAGCTGTCATTCCAATTCTCTATCACGAAACTGTTGAACGCACAAAACTGTACCACAACGGTCGAAAACCATTCCTCAAATGCAAGTATGTGACATATTTTGAATTGTTGATGTTTAATCTCCTTTACAGGTTACACTTTATCATCAGACTTTCTGGTGGGAAGAGACTTGGGTTAGCAGGATGCTGAATAAGTGTGCATTTGGCAATTTGTGACTTGCTAATGCATAAATTTCCTCTTTTCATTTCCACATACGCAATTCACAGTTTCGCGGTTTTTGGGAGATAGACAGTGAGACAGTTGCGTCGCCTCATCCGCTGCTGTCGCTGCATCCTTCACTCACACGGATTGGCAACGCCTGCAAATTTCGCGTTCACAATCAGTCATTAAACAACGACAACAGTGCAAAGCAGTGCATGACCTGCGATTTCTTTCGAATAGTCTCCTACCTGTCTCTTAACAATTTACCATTAATAACAAACCGCAAACCAAATTTTAAACCGAATCACTTTTATTAAGGGTGAGTGACGAGCTGATCTGCAACTATTTCCTCACCTTCAAAGTGTTGACAAATGTAAAGATGCCATGCATTTAACAACCTGAGACGATGGATGGCGTCTGCTCACTGGCGTAGCGTGGTATTTCTCTGAGGTGGAGACGATATCTCCCAAACATCGGCTGATCCAATCACCAACTACTGTATTGCGAAGGAGGTGGTAACAAACTTATTTAAAGCCCTGTCCAAATAAACCTTAATGAGGCATAAGTTTCCTTGACCCAAATTACGAGTGCCTCCGTCTAGTTTGAATGCACAAAAGTCTTGTTGATGGATGGCTACTGTGTGCGTGACGAAAAGCAGTAAGCAGCGGCAAAGTTGTTNGTTTGAATGCACAAAAGTCTTGTTGATGGATGGCTACTGTGTGCGTGTTGCACCAAGTAGTCAAGCAGAAAGACTCTTGATTGTAGACTCCAGATTGTAGAAGCACGGCTCTCACTAAAGTTCTTTGTTACTTCAAGAACTATGTCAATGTCGTATCATTTTTGATCATGGTGTCTCTAGGAAGTGTGCAGGAGACCTCCCACTTATTCATGGAGTTGACTTATTAAGTGTGAAGGGCCTTATAATGTTTGCTGAAGGACTAGTCAAAGCTCCAATCATNATCACTTGTAAAGGCTTGAAGGTTGAAGCATGCAACAAAATGCCTACTTTGGTCTTGTACTTCAACCGATTTCTGTAACTTAATAAGCTTGACTTTTCATACAAATGAGTACATTGCAGAATTTTGGCTAAATAAGAATGCTACACTGTTTTGTCTTGACTCGCTTTACATTCCATAATAATTAATTTCAGCCAATTTGCCCTCATTCTTGCGTCCTACTACTGCGCCAGAAGCACAATTCTCGGTTGTATCTCATAGGTGGGAAGCACCCAAACGTACACACCGATGTAACTTAAGAATAAAGTGCATGAANATGGCCTTGATTGGAATGTAAATCCCTTAGCTTGCTGCCCATTGTAGTTGCTCTTAAGTGTTCCGTAAAAGTACTAATGTTTATGCTGTTTCGAGCTTTTTGCTTACCTTGATACTTCCTTCGCTCTTTTAACATTTTCGTTGCTGCTATTAAGACATTTGTTGCTCTAATATGCTTGCAGCACCTTGCATCATCCGTTTTGATATGGCCTTGATTGGAATGTAAATCCCTTAGCTTGCTGCCCATTGTAGTTGCTCTTAAGTGTTCCGTAAAAGTACTAATGTTTATGCTGTTCCGAGCTTTTTGCTTACCTTGATACCTCCTTTGCTCTTATAACATTTTTGCTGCTGCTATTAAGACATTTGTTGCTCTAATATGCTTGCAGCACCTGGCATGCCACCATATATTATTATGCCTTCTCTTTGAGATCACGTCATTGTTTGAACATGTTTGTGTTGTCCAAGGATAATCAGCGACCTGGTTACAGCACTTTATTGTTGTTATGTTTCGTTGGTTTGAGTTTACTTTCGCTGAGTAGTGCAGCAGTTATTTGGTTAGACCTGTCAGCTGCTACATTTATTGGGTCATCTGTCAAATTGAAAACCCTTGTTAACAGCTTTGAAGCCTACACATTTAGGCACCTTGCATATTGCTCATCTGCAGTATTTGTTATTCACAAACCCCATTTCTGCTGATGCACATGGACGAACCTACACGGAGGAAGGCACGAAATGCTACAAGCTACGTTGTTGCCAATAGAACCATGCCTTCTGAGTCTAACGCATCTATTTAATAGCCAAATTAAAGTTTCGTACATCAAAATGCCCATTACTTCAACTGTCATTGTGGCCACAAATAGTTGATGTGCTACTAATTCAGCAAAAACTATGCAATATAGAATGCAGTAGTGTCCAATTAAATCCACTTGTTCTAGAATTGCAACAGTGTGATCACGTGCAAACACTGGTTTGCTTGCATGCAATGATTGGCAACTAATATCAAGCTGATTTGGCTGGCGCTATCAGCGCAATATGCTGACACATGGTTCTGTTAATCAGAGCCTGTATTAAGTGACAGGAGCAAGACGCCGCGTCAAAATGTTTAAGTGTGTGCAAACACACATACACACTCCTTGAACAATCACGATCACTACACTCACTATGTGAGAACTTTGTAATAAGAACTATAGAAAACAAAGGCGACGTATATGCTCAAAAATGGTTGCAAATTTTTCTCCATTCCATCAACTATCTTGCAAAAATGCATGGCATACTATCCATGCTAACGTCCCGCTGACTTATGATGTGAAATGGTTTTCATCAAACGAGGGCATATAATGCCGGTCGCCTTTAATTCACTGGTTGCTCCATCGCACGAAGCATGTCAAAATAGACGCATTGTGACCTTAAAAGTGGATGTTCACTTTCATTTGGCATAAGTATTCTCAATTGTTTGTCAAAATCTCGGGGCAGTAAATCACATCAAGATACACCAATACCGAATTCAGTCTCTTCATTCTCTCTTCCATCCTCTCTCACTGCTAGTCGCTGTGCTTGTGCCCATTTTATAGACCCGGTTCGAGTGCACTTCAACAGAGCTCACGAGAGGAGTGAAACTATCCTCTTAGCAACGATGTGGGTTCGAAGAGTGAAGTCAACTATGCCAGCACCTAACTGTACTCCCTCCAAATTTATTCGTCTCTTTCAAATTTCCCTGGACTAATGTCACAAAACTTGCAAGCGGAAATCGTCTTGCTGAGTGGAGGTAAGAAGACATCCCAATTGAGACCTCCAAGTGTTTGTGAATGAGCGGAAGGTATCAAGCTAATACATCCGAAGGTGCAATGAAACGAGTGATCCTCATGCCTTAAATCAAATGCCTATTTCCTAAAAAGAGTAAGCAGATGCAAACTGCTTTTACCCCGAAATGAAATGCAACAAAGGAACCCTTGCTAGCCTGTTGGCTGAGTTAAGGCTGAAAGGCCTAACTGACAACAAAAATCACTTTTCACTTTTCTGCCTTTCATCAATGTACCTTAAATTTGAGGGTCTGAGTCAGCGTCAACCAGAAGCTTTCAGCTTTAGATTTTGCTCTCCAGTTTAGTCAAACAAGTATTCACTAACTAGTGGTAGCCCCTATCACCGTGCCTCGTAACGCTTGCTCAACTCATTCAATTCTACTCAAGGCCCTTTCCCATGGCTTAGTCCACAAACAAACATTTATAACCCGAGAGAGATGAACAAGTTGTCACGTTAACTTCGGTTTTTCATTGACGAGATGACTGCCACAACCGGAGGCTCTCATGATCGCCTGAATAGATTCGATTTGTATTTTGCCTTGACGAGTAGGGATAGTATTGCAGGATACATGGACTCCCTCTTTTTGCTATTTAAATGCCCTTAGAAATGGGTGTTTGCCACTTTGGATGCAGGCTTGGTGAATGTTAGTTCTATCATTTTGAATTTAGTAGTGAGAATAATAATCATCATAGAGAGGGTCCTCGCTTGAAGACTCCCAAATCTTGTCAAAAATTGTCTTTATTTACTTCATAGTCTTGAATTGAATTGTGCTACTACTGGCAAAATGTGGTAGTAGCGGCATGACTTGGTTCGAAGAAATGAGATTGGACTTCCCTCCAGTGCCATAATATCAGCCCAAAGACCTTGTGCCAACGCATTACACGCCTGGATTGTGATAAGTCAACTCCAACATCCTGGTCAAAGAGGAACTGCGTCAATTTTAACAGCTAGCCCATTCACTTAACCCACCCATCTTCACAACAACTGCAAATCCCACCCTCGATTCTCATGTCCTTTCTACGATCCAGTTCAAACCAAAGGCAAATCTGGACAAAGAAACAAAGATATGGGCAAGAATGTAATTATGCAGATGGGGTGAAGGGTGTAGAGAACAAGCCAGCTCTTATCACAGCAAACCGTGTCACAGGCGGGCATCAGAACTGTGAATGTGTGCTAAAAATAGTAGATTTGCATAATTGAGTCCTAAAGGCATCTACCTCAAGGAAATCGCAAAAGATTCACGTTGTCCATTCACAAGTTGTCACCAGTCTCAGTAATTTTGACCACTTTGATTACAAATGTACAAGAATGAGCATTTTTGTGCAAACATGTGGCATATAAGCGCGCAAGAGACATTGAATCACTCACCTGCAGTAGATGGACACTTTGAGACCAAATTCACGAACCATCCATCGATTGCCACGGAGGTTGGGATGGAGGATCCTTTGCACAGGTATGGCATATGTCCACTGCAGCGAAAGGATCTGAAGAGAAGCAAACTCGGTCAAGTATGGGAGACCCACTTTCTGATCTTTGACTGCGAATATCGATGTAAAACAGCATGGCAATTCGAGTAAAGCACCATGTAAATGTGGAACGAAGTTAAAGGTCTTTGCACACAGTCAGGAAAAGAGTGGCGATCCTGATCGCACTGCAGAAGAGTAATTACATTCAGTATACTAAGATCGCGTTCATGCATGTGAATGACTATTTTCAATATAATGCCATAACAAATGTTACCGGCTTCATAAAGAAATCGGCAATCAAGAGGAAGTTTAGAAATGAAGGGGAATATGAATAGGACCAAAGAAAAGTAGAGCAATTTTAAGGTGCTTTGTTATGATTTAAATAAATCGAGCTAGCATTCATTTCGCCATTTAAAACCGGTATCACTACCGTGAACATTAAAAGTCGGGGGTAAATTTATTCCACACAGCTTCTTCCATTGCCATGCATCAACGCATCGATTAACGAACCCGAAAGGACAAACTTCTCCATCATCCNAGAGTAATTACATTCAGTATACTAAGATCGCGTTCATGCATGTGAATGACTATTTTCAATATAATGCCATAACAAATGTTACCGGCTTCATAAAGAAATCGGCAATCAAGAGGAAGTTTAGAAATGAAGGGGAATATGAATAGGACCAAAGAAAAGTAGAGCAATTTTAAGGTGCTTTGTTATGATTTAAATAAATCGAGCTAGCATTCATTTCGCCATTTAAAACCGGTATCACTACCGTGAACATTAAAAGTCGGGGGTAAATTTATTCCACACAGCTTCTTCCATTGCCATGCATCAACGCATTGATTAACGAACCCGAAAGGACAAACTTCGCCATCATCTGCTCCTTCTACATTCTTGACTGTTTCCTTTCCAAAATGATTAACTGAACTCATGCTGGCGCCTCTCACTCGCACTAGATGAAGTACAACATCACAGAAACATACGATTTCTTTTTCGGCTAGACCTTGACCTAAATTTAGTGTTTTTTGTAAATGCACAACATAGTTCGAGGCGCTACGCATAAAATATGCCAGCTGCATTTCAATACATATGTATTTATTACAATCGCCAATTTCGGAACGCTTAGCAAGCCTCTTGAGTGTACTACCGTGTGCGAAGCAAGATAAATCCCAATGAATAGCATTACTAATAAGCACTTATCCCCACACCATGGATAATCAAGAATGCTCATGGCCATAGCTGTAGCTTTGGTGTCCAAGGACCACACTCCAAGCCAAATGTGAACACAAAATAAATTTCGCTATTCGTGTATTCTTGCTCATATTGGCCCATATAAACGCATTCCTTAATAGTGTCATCTCCTTTCCTGCTTTGTTCTTGGCTACTTGATGGCAGACCTGACCCAATCTTTTGATACAGGGGTGGGAAAGTCTTGAGGTCAAAAAGAAGTTGCATGGGCGTCATTCTAGTTTATTTGGAGCCTGTTAAGTATCTTTGAGTGGCCTTATTTTATCAGGCACGCAAGTTTTTTGACTTTAGAAATGTCATGATTGTGAGAGAGCGGGTCCTTCTTATTACGTTATCATTCATAACGAAGTTAGGCAATTAGGTCTTTGAGCATTGGCTGGCTTCTCAAGACGAAAATATCGGCTCATATAAATGGAGCAGGAACCACATGATGTTTGTTAAATTCATCACAGGAACCAGTGATGATTTTAATGAACGCCGAAAACTGATTTCTTTGGGAGTGCTATCCAATGCTGAAAGTACATGGAATCAAGCAGCATGCGTGCCGGGGAACTATAATCTTATGCAAGCGGCTAGCTCAAATATCTGATGCCATGCTGATTAATAAGCCGTGAATCGTTTACGATGCACGTCGCATGCACTGCATGCGGCTTGCTGCGGTGGATTCCACTTTAGACTTGTACCATTTAATATTCGGTTGCATTTTGGTCTCACCTTGACAGAACGCACGCTTGGTTCATTGTTGTTTCATTTTTATTTGTGATCGTATGTTTAGACATTTCATAAATTCCCTGCAAGTGTTGACGCTATTTCTTTAGGAATTAGGATTAGCCGATTCATTTTCTTCGAATTTCTGCTTTTGAACACCATAGAGGTAAATTTCGCTCCCTAGTTCTGCCATTATAACATCAATTAAAACTGACATTGAAACAGGCGCCACATTGGGCATCTTCAATTATTCATGTTTGACAAGCCTATCATAGTGCTCTCAGAGTGGCGCCAATGCCTCCAATTTTTGTTACAAATGTGCCCTTAGCAAGGACGTCTAGATTCCTTTGACAGCAGCGGCTAAGTGGTTACCGATCCTATAAAGTGATAAACACTAATGTCAGCAGGGTCACAAATAAAGAATGAAGAAGAAGCCAAAGAAAGGCTCACTAAGCATCCTTCAACTCCCACATTCCTCCTTGCAGCTGTTGAGGAAATGTCACTACGAGGAGTGATTGACTTAAATCACAAGCCAGTCGCATCAAATCATCCGATGCCTAACAAATCCTTCATTTCATCTTCGGTAAAGCCAGTCTGAAATCAAGAAGAGTCAATGATTTTGTGGCTGCGTGATAAACCTTTGGTTCGTGTGAACAAGTCATTGCTAACTTTGGATGGTTACCATTCACAGCATACTGTTTTATCAGTCCCTTGTGACTTAGGCTTACCTGGTTGATTGTTTAGCTGTTTTGTGCAAGATCACCACTATGACAAGTGTGTGCCCATTTTACAGCAATCCGATCGCTGGTTTGCCGGTTCAAGCTGATGTGTAAGAGGCTGCTAAGAGCATTGTAACNGTTTGCCGGTTCAAGCTGATGTGTAAGAGGCTGCTAAGAACATTGTAATTGCCTAGATTATTGCCTTATGGATCGCCGTTTGCTGCTTAATTTAGCTGTCTCAATGCACCTATCAGCCTCACTTGGTTCAATTTGTTCCTTAGCACATTTTATGTCATGCCACTTGGATTTATAAGGTTTTAAATCGACTTGGGCTACACATTTTGGCTAAGTGTGAAGTCAGATGCGATGTCCTTTCACATTCGCTAAGTGTTCTCAAGTGACATTCAACCTAACTGTGTGAACGGTGAATTAGATTCATTAAGAATGGAATGGAACCAATAAGGATTACGACTTGGAATAAAAAGCCTCACTTTACTTAGAGATTATATAATATGTAGAAGTAGCATTTTATTTTTCTTGAGCTTTGTGAAATTCCAAATTCAGGTCAATCAGAATCAATGAACTGCCAAGTCACAATACGTTGTTTTGCTTTCGCGCTCCATCCAAAGTTACATTGAGCAACTGAATACATAGTCGTAAAACTTCATATCGAGCATTGCCAATCCTTCGCTTTGCTCTGCGCAAGTCCTCTAACCACTTATAACGAACGATAGGGTGGAATTTAGGGCATTTTGGTGAGTGCGTGCTGCAGATAATATTTTGCTTATTAGTTGTGAAACATGCTGCAATTCTGCCACAGATTTTGAAACCTTGAGACTCCTACAAGGGAGTTTATTAAAAGTAAATTCACTTAGAGTNACATTCGCTAAGTGTTCTCAAGTGACATTCAACCTAACTGTGTGAACGGTGAATTAGATTCATTAAGAATGGAAGGAAACCAATAAGGATTACGACTTGGAATAAAAAGCCTCACTTTACTTAGGGATTACATAATATGTAGAAGTAGAATTTTATTTTTCTTAAACTTTGTGAAATTCCAAATTCAGGTCAATCAGAATCAATGAACTGCCAAGTCACAATACGATGTTTTGCTTTCGCGCTCCATCCAAAGTTACATTGAGCAACTGAATACATAGTCGTAAAACTTCATATCGAGCATTGCCAATCATTCGCTTTGCTCTGCGCAAGTCCTCAAACCACTTATAACGAACGATAGGGTGGAATTTAGGGCATTTTGGTGAGTGCGTGTTGCAGATAATATTTTGCTTATTAGTTGTGAAACATGCTGCAATTCTGCCACAGATTTTGAAACATTGACACTCCTACAAGGAAGTTTATTATGAGCGAATTCACTTAGGACTGGCCATGAATTGCAATGACGAAAGTGAAGCATTGGTCTGAACAGCTGTGGCACGAAAGCAGTTGCCCTGCCGGTACCATCGCCCACGACGGCTTATCTGCAGGACTACCGATTGATCAGGTAGAGTTGGTCAACAAAATACTCATGAGATAAAAGGGTGCAAATTCGTTCAGATAACATACGAAATGGCCCCAACTAGTGGCATGTTATCTGTGAAAAATTAAATCCATGGCTGACCTCATAATTTGATGCCTTGTTGTACACAGATCTCAATTTCATTACTCCTACGGAGTCAGACTAAGGGAGTGCAGTCTTCTCCGACATAGCGCCTCCTCTCTGGTTTAAATTGGCCTCATCGGTAAGGCGATAGGGGTTTCGTTAGACGTTAAACGATTTTGTGCTGATTAATATCTATTACAGTCCAAGCCCTTCTTGTAACTAACCTTTCCTTAGGCGCACATGGGAAAGAGGAGTGCTGGGCTCCCTAATTGAATGCTTTTGATTTCAGAATTGCATGCTAATTCTTTCTTCAGTTTTGTTTCAGTTGGTGAGAGGAATTTTGCAAAAACTATTCTTTGTCCCTGTTCTCAAAATTTCAACCCCCTGGCAAATCAGAGGCGACTGAAGCCTTTTAAACATTTCCCAAGAGCTACGGCCTTCTAGTGTTAAAACAGCAATGTGGCACGTATAGTGTTGGTGAAAATTTTTGGAACAATCCGAACGAATAGCCACATGGCAGAGGCAGTGATTATAGGTCAATCGAGACGAACAGCCATCTAGCAAAAGTTACTAACTTATACCACTTTTTAATTGATGATTTGCGATATCTCATTGAAATTCCCTCGCCGAAAGATGCCATGATCATCAGCTAGTGCTACCAAAATCACGGTTTTACTAAGTGAGTAACTGGGGAGAAATCAGTGAGTCAAAGCATTACTGAGGCTATTTTAGGGATCTAAATCATTATGGGTTAGGGTAGGCCAAAGTTCAAATGCACTTCACTCTTTTATTAAAAATTGTGCCACTGCATTAGCTTGATTACAATTTTGACAAGAATGCAACTCCACCATCGGTGACAAGATTGGTTTTAAGCACTGGAGACAGGATTCTTGAGCGAGCACACAATTACATATTACATATTTGAAAGGTTGCCCCTTTGTATTTTCTCATTTTTCAGCATTTATCAAACCTAAACGAGTAGGGTGGGACTCAAGGTAGAGTTTTAACTCCACCTTAGTTCCAGAGTTACACAGAAACGGCCTCAAAATAATGCAAGGCAGTCATTTTAGTGCCAATTATTATCCTCGTTAATTTTGTTTTAAGGGAGCTTCTGCATTCAGGACACTTGAATCTAACGCCATTAGCGCAGGCCTAACAACAGCATCACCCGTCGATGCGATTTCGGCTACGGAGTTCAGAAAAAACCTTGAGGCATTCACATAAAGACCGACACTTACGGGCCGTGTTTTTCGATTCTAATCAACTGACGTGTCTCAGCTGTGGGTGTCGGTCTTTTCATTTTAATTGAGTGAACCTTGAACTCACTCTGATTGGTTGCGAATTAAAAGCCAGATGTGTTCCCTCAAAAGCACAGCATGCACGTGATTTGCATATGCATGTCTGTTGCACGAAATAGCTCGGAATTATTTTCGCACTTCGACCAGAAAAAGTGCACTAGACTTGTCAGCTTAGCACTGAAATGACCAACAAATTAGCAATGATTTAGCCGGCAATGCAGTCTCTAAGCAAAGTTGCAACAGGGCTTTTCTTAAGACACACACTAGCGAAGTCTAATTTTCTGTATTCTTGTTAAAACACAAACATCTTCGAAATCGAAAGCATGCTTAGAGCCACTTCTACATTTCATTTAGGAAGTCAAAGGGGTAAACCCTCGATGTTGAGATTTGACAGTAATCATGCTTATGAAAGATACAAAATCACAACTCTCCTTAGTATAACCAATATCTAGCAAATTAGCTGTTAAATGAGGATGGTTCAGCAAGCAGTCTTTGATGATCTCAAAGGGGATTTAAACCCGCTTTAAGGTAATTATGAGATGTTCTACAAATTTCCAGTCTTGGTTGACATGAATTTAGCTGATTAGCTAGGCATATGCAGCCTTTCTCTATGTCCCTTCCGTGCAACTTAGCGATCTCCTGCGATTCCTACCTTGTTAGTCCTTTTGTCCCTAGTTTGCTACAATTACGTTCAGAGCACGCTACAGCACACAGCTGTTGTTATAAATTGCACCTAACCTCCGCAAGTATGCAGTCGACCTGACCTGTTGCATTTCAGCTAAAGACGTCAAGCATTATTGCTTAAAGTCCAATGCATGAGGAAGCCACATTTTATAAAAGAAAATTTTGGAAGGGCCTTTGCGTCATGTTGACCGATTTGCAAGGTCAGGTAGAATGCATTTTGATTCCCTCCATTTTGATGGTATGATACAGAGAAATTCTGAATGTATGTGGAATTTCGGTGGCATCAAAATATTCGTGGCCAGTCTTTTGAATGCAGAGCTTTGAGTATATCTTTCATTCATGTTTTTGGGTCGTGAGTGCTCAGTCCTACGTTCGCAATAGCTAACAGGTCGTGTTAGTACCCCTTAACCCTTATCTACCTCCACAATGCATGATCTTCTTTAGCAGTATAAGTAATGCAGCACTTTGGGAAAGAGACGGAGTGCCTTGCTGCCTTAATTACATCCTGCGCTGCTTTGAAGCGAACTGTTCAATCAATGCAATCAGACAAATGGAAATATTGGCAAAGTTTTAATGAATGTTTTGAAGTGAATTGTTTCCATTTTATCATTGCACATGCACCTAAAAGTGCATCTAGGGTAATTTTATGTGCAAATAGAACATTCGTTCCCATTTTGATAAGAATGAGCATTTTTACCCTTCTGCCCATTTCCACAAAGTCCTTAATAAAGTCATTAAAGGGTTTCTCAATCATGTTCGCCACCCAAATCTATCTTTAATGCTAACCTTGGCCTCGATTTTTAATGGATCATTACTGACAACGCCTTTACAACTTTTCCGGATATTTGTGCGCTGTCGTAACCAATAAATTTTAATAAAATTAGACAAAGCCGGTTTGTAATTGAGCAGACAATCGTTCGAGATGCTTTCGTTACACATAAATAGAGAACTGGCATTTGTTAATGCTTAAAAATGGTGAGGCAACACGTATTCAACCAAGCTGTGTGCACTGTGTCCTCTCTAAATGCGGTTAAAATTGTTGGCAGCTATTTCAAAACACGAAAAGATGGCATACATTCTGACGAAGAAATCGATCACCTGGGAACAATTTGGAAGGAAGGAATAGCTGCAACTGTGACGGCTGAAATCTGCTACATTAGTTGGGACAGAACAAGAGTTGTACTCAGGAATATCGCGTTACTTCCCAATGTCACGCTACTTACAAATTATTTTCCACAACTCACTCGAGTTAAGCTTACGCTCTACATTTTGGCTTCGATGTTAAGCAAGATTTATAAATGAGGCGATATAGAGCAGTCATGTG
>LWMK02000309.1:0-84363 GCA_001693075.2 Taenia saginata | reverse complement strand
GTGATTTATGTCGCCCAATCAGAAGCGCGTGCTGCTCGCCCCCACACTAACTGTGAATGGTAACCATAGCATTCTTGCTCAACCTGTTACAACAGGCGCTTGATGACTGAGCCTGATGTGTGGCTGTAAGTATGGCTAGAGGTGGGTCGATGGTCTGAAGTGTGACTTGTTTTTTGGAAGCTCTTTGTAATACCTGGGGTAAACATGCCGTCTATTAAATTACTCTGCGTAAGCATTAATTGCCAAATTATTTTGGTGGATTATGCATGTCTCGTCGGTGCCACCAGCATCACGCCAATAGCCCCGTTTTTCAATTCACTTTTATGCTTCTCACTTGTTGAGTTAGGTTGCCATGATATTCAGTGGGCAAGTAATCCTTATTCAAGCACAATTTGTCATTCTTGTTCCAGGTATAATTTTAAGGTCAATCCTCCCTCCCACTATGGGGATGGCACCCATATGCCCTAGATTTACAGTTACATTAATTTTGCATTGTAGCTGTAGCACCATAGAGAAGATTACCAAGTGGAGAATATTTGACTAAATGCAGTGAATAGTTTGGAGCAACTTCAGCTCAATTCAGACGTCTTGCTTCATCGGCCTTACTAATCGTCTCACATTCAGATGACTTCTCCAGCAGCCCAACGAACATTTATGAAGGACCTGCAGCAGCTCTATAAGATGATCGACGCCTCAACTGACAGCCAGGCGTCCATTGTCGGAATTGATGAGATGACGGTGAAGGTTTCTTTGCGACCCAAAGCCGGTTACAATGCACATGCAGAGTTCCTAGTTACTGTACATATCTTCGGTGTTTAGTATAGTATTAATGTTTGTTTACTAATTCCTCAGTGCATTATTCCATCAAAAGGCTATGTAGAAATTGGATGTTATTGAGGGCAGCTTTACTAATAATTGTGTAATTTTGACAATGCTCAATTACTTCGGTCGGATGGTATTAACTCTGAGTGACTATTCTGAATCCTCACAGAAATTGAACCGAACCATGTCTTTATATTATTCTTATGTACGTAAGAATAATTTGAAAACGGTGCTTTTAATACCAGAGAACAAATGTTCAATTTTAGATCGAGTGTTGTGTCACGTATCCTAGGACTTGTCCGAATGTATTTTTCAACTCACCCATATTTCACCCCAACATTGACCCGTCAAGTGGATCGGTGTGTCTAAGCCTTCTCAACAATTGGCGAAGGTAAGTAAAATCACGTTGGACAAAAAACTGCAGCAATTTGAGCTTAAGCGTAGTTCCTGGCATCTTAGGTGGAAAGAAACTAAAAATAATCCAAATTAAGAAAACGGATTGTGGGATGGGGTTGTAGGGCTTGAAAGCAGTCACGAAGACCATTTTAAGCTGTACAGAATGTCGTTTATCACTTTTGCTTGTCTCTTTTGCAGCTGCTACAGCCTGCTAGATTTGGTTAAAGCCCTTCTCTACCTCATTGATCATCCCACTTTTGACTCGCCACTCTATTCATTGGGAGTGCCCGAAGATTCCGCCCAGCTGGCTAGAAATTCGGTGCGTCTGCTTGCTGGTCTTCCAGTCAACGGACACCGCTTCCCACCCAACCCTGTATGGGTCGAGTGGGCTCGAGTTAGCGGTTGTTTACCCAGTGAAGAGGAAGAGGCCTTGGAGGAGGCAGAAGTNTTAGCGGTTGTTTACCCAGTGAAGAGGAAGAGGCCTTGGAGGAGGCAGAAGTGGGAGCTTGTATAAATGAGGAGTCTGAGCAAGAAGGCGGTGAAATAATTAACGAATTCACCAATGCTGCGGCACCAGAAGATGAGGTTAGCAGTGGTCCTGATTCAGCTAAAAATTTAACGGATTATAATAACCTAGTTCTTAAAAAATGTTATTATTTACCGCTTCAGAAGTCCATTGTCGCTTCATCATATGCGTCCTCGGATGCAACATCCAATACCATCCCATCCTTTGCTAAGATTCGCTATTTGTTCGACCCTGACCAGGAAAATAATTCCTGGAGTCTTTATGGTAACCGCTGGTCGGCATTTGAAGTCAAATCCCAACGAATCCTTATTTGGCCCCCTAGCAATGGCAGCAAATCCGACAACTTTACAACTTTCTTCTTCATTGAGTTTTTGGGAACCGGTCATCATCGACATGATTTGGGTGATAAGTATAGCAATCTCTTCATTGGCAACGTCTTACACGAATGTCAGTCTTACCCGGAGTCGAGACAAACATCCAGCGACTGCCCATGGTACGCATTTGTGCGGTACCCTGAATATTCTTACCACTCCTATACTTGCTACGGTTCTTCCCTGAACCTTAGCAACATTTTTGAAGATAAAGAAACGCCCACGCATGATCGGACCGCAGACTTTTGTCCTTGGTCAGCAGTGGATGGCAAAGGCATTAATGCTCTATTCGATGGGTTGTTTTTCGAGGACAGTCGAAACAGAGGCAATTTTACATGCTTTTTGGATAGAGACAGTGACGTCGATAGTGGGAGTCAGGGCATCGGTCGCCTCTTCGACCCGTGTTTGTCAGAACACGAAGAGGTTTTCGAGAGCCGGGACGAATTGTCCGAGACAGCGGCTCGATATTGGTTCTTTAACCTCTGGGACGAGGTTTCTGTGGAAGGTGAAGTGTCACTTACAGAAGAACAAGAAAATTATGCCAATGAGACCGACGATGAGAGGGAAAATGTGCTCACCTCTGTCTCTTCGACAACTTACAGGGACGCTGATGTGTCAGGCGCCCCAATAACAGAATGTGTGCATTGCAGACTTGATTACTGGTATCTAGACGAACCTATGGATGCAGGCCTAGCTCCATTACGGGGGTGGATTTTTCGTCAAACCCGATGGCCTTTTCGGTTTGCTCCGCAACAGAGTGTAGACGTCTCAATGACGGGCATTCGAATCCCACCATGGCGAGCAAGTTCAGGTCGAATGATGTCTTCAGTAGCCTCGTTCTTCTCGATCCCATGGTGAGCCATCTGACCACATAGATTTCATATAGCGCTCTATATGCTAATGGCATTTTTAATGACCACTTCAGACTTGGTTAACTTCGTGAAATATGCATTTAGTAAATGGTACATTTGGGGATCCTAATGCACACCAGGGACAAATATGGTCTCTTGTTACTCCAATTGCTAAGTACACTTCAGTTTCTTGTTAACCGCTTTTATGGTTATGTTGTGTGAAAGTATGAAATGGAATTTAACTATAAAGGTAATGCAGACGTTTTGGTGGTTGTGTGTATGCATAGACCCTATCACCGCTATCACCTCTGCTCAACTTGATGCGGTACTCTGCGGCACAGAGACCGCAGCTCACTGGTCTCGATGCTCTCTCACCCTTCTACCACGTGCCTGTCCCTCTCAACGAACAGCAGAAGGGCAGTGATGATGAGGCGCATGAAGGAGGTGATGGTGTCTATCCCTCACCCATCTGTCTGCGCTTTCTTGCCATTACTGCCTTTTTCACGAATTGGGTGGCATGGCTGTCAAGGATGGAGAGCTACGCTGTCCTTGGTATGTCGCGATTTCGTCCGCTGCTAATCAGTGCTCCTGTGGCTGCACACGTTCTGCGGCCCTTTAGTTTGGGCTGCGGTCAGGCTCCTCTTCTGGACCTTTGGCCCATGTGGCTGCTGCGACGGCTTCTCACAGTCTCGCTCAGATTGTCCCAACTCCACGTCCCTTTCTTCCACTGCAATCGCCAGCATCAGCGATATCTGTTCCCCTTCTCTGATCTCGACGAGATTTGAAGCTACAGTTCTTCTTGTTTCTCCATACCTCTCTCTTTCGCTACCTTATGTACGGAATTTTTTTATTGACACCAATTTTATCTCCTTTTTCCCAAAAAAACGATACTTTTATTCTAGCGCACATTTTAATTTTGTTAGCGGCAATAATGTAACACTCGGCATGCATTCTCAACTAGGGTATTTTAGAGATTTTAAGCGAGTAGTTTGCCATCCATCCGTCACAATGAACAGAGTTCAGCAATGCCGGTATTAGCTTACTACCATTGTTACCGAAACGGTTCGCTTGTAAGGTTACGTTGTAATATGCGAGTGCGAATATTTACTAAACTGCTCTAACAGAATGCAGTATGATCCGTTCACTTAGAGTTTAACATAATTTCAGCAGCTGGGTTTATTGCAATAGAATTGTGTCATCACCGCGTTACGCTGTTCATAGTTGACATGTTACTCACGGCCCAAGTTTTTAAGAGGTGCAATATCCCTTCAAATTCAAAACCGAATAATCTTCCGGAACAGTTGCATAGCAAGTAATCCAGTAATGCCTTCAATCTTCATCGAAAGGCTTAGTTGTCCCATTTTGCTCCGCGCCTCATTGGCATGCTATGCAGCCAATACGAGAAGAAAATTTTGGTTTGAAACCATCCAAGTAAAACTCACGTCGTAGGGCAGACGTGCCCGTACCGCATCCATTCCACTCAGCCGAAATCTGTAAAATAAGGATTGTTGTGCCCCTGGGAAAGCATGATGTGCATGCATTCCTTAGTGGCTAATGACACCTGTATGAAGGCCGAGACACTATCGACACTGCCTAGCGTCTATGTCACCGAGCAAAGTACAATATGCAAGGAGTCAAAGTAACCGACATTCACTTTAATAACCTTTGGCTGCATCAGCCATTATCATGCTTGAAGGATTAGAGGACGGCAAACAAGTTAAGCATGACATACCGGGTGCCAGAAACGTCAGTCACGCAGTTACAGGTGATGTTCTGCAATCGGTAGTTGGTTTTAGTGGGATGAGGCTCGAATAGCTGGTTCGCTTGAATTTCGTGCCATTAAAAAGAGACAGACCTTTAAGTTCGGGTGCAACTTCACATGCCTCACGTTTGAATTTATGCTCTACAAACGGTGCTTATGCAGGTGAACTTGTGTTCTGCTGATTCGCCAGCCTAATGACACATGGCGCGTGACCGCCAGCTACAGGCAGAAAGCACAGAATAGGTTTTATTAACATGAGAGCATCTCGCTTAGTATTGGCCTTCTACCAAGTAGCACCTTATTTCAAGGCTGCTTACGTACGATGCTGAGAAATCCGAGCAATTGAATGGGGCCGTGGAATTTGAGGCACCGCATAATGTTGAGAGATTAGGCGCAGAGGAAATGAGAAGCATTTCAAAGTTAGGAAATACTAGGCTTTTTGACATTACAAAATGGCCAAAACTGCATGCCGTTTTTGGGTTGCTAGTGACTGAATGTCACTTGCAACTCCACGTCCCTATCCCATTGAGGAGACTGTAACGAACTGTGGAGGATTGGACATTTGATGGCGGAGACGAGCGAACATGACACATTCTACTAGCATAAAATAAGTAGCATCCAATGTGCAGCGAATCCCGCCTAAGACGCGCACACAGGCATGAGGCGCAGCTCGCTTAACACGATACGTCCTTGGGATGAAGTTATCCAAGGCAGTTAGCGTGAGCTAAACTATTCTTCTGTTTAAGCAAAATATACGCATGAGATCTACTTGAGAAACCGAACTTTAGCATGCGTATGCATGAGTTGAGGTATTTTGAATGGGAAAGTGGTTCATAAGTATGGGTCTGCATGAGGATACCATTATTTTTTTAGTATCATTTCAAACATGCCTATTTGTGAGTCTTCTGCTTTTCAACCCGAGAATTTGACGGTAAGCGAAAGCATTTTCGTTAAGAAGACTTAGATTGCGTTCCCTTCTCTGTATCAATATTTGTAATATTGGATCTGGCCTGATTTTATACACGAGTTTACATGGTTCCATGCACTTTGTGTTAATTACTTGCATTTTCATGCACGAGCTAAATAGTTTTGACTGAACGAATTGATCATGTTCACGTGTTTGCGTAAGCGGTTGCATTTCTTCATAGGAGGAGTTGGTTTTAAGTATGTTTACGCAGTTTTACTGAATTGGATTAATTGTATGTGCTTGGTTGGGGGGGGTTTTGTTGCTCAGTTTTCGTGTATACTAGTTCGCTCGCCTGCTGCCTCAAGTTTTGCTGCCAGCACAGCAGCATGGCGAGAAAGATGTTGCGTCGGTTTTCCAGATTTTAGTCTCGTAGTGGTAACTTTCGCAGCGCTCGCGGATTGCGTTGCTCTAGCACCCATTTGCTGCCTGCATGAATACATTGTATTGTGATGATCTGAGATGGGGAGTTAGCCAAAATTGTGTACACATTTGAAGCATCCAGCTGTGTGTCTTACGGATTAAGTATCATGCGGGTTGGTTTTCACGCATAGTAAATGTTACCAAGCCTATCCATGCATACCTCCGATACCAGCGCGTCTATCTACGCAAAGCTTTGCTGAAATAGGATCTGGCGCTAGAGCTAGCATTGAAGACGTGGTAAGAAAAGGCAGCGCAGGTTGGGCTTTGGTTATCAGTGCACACAATAGTCGGTAGGTATGTGGCATTTGGGAAAATTCGGTTGGACAGTGGTTGTGTAATTCATATCCAAATCGCGGCAACCGAATCCCTCACCTCATCAGATAAATAAAGTGAAGGTTTTAACTTTCATTCTACATCTCACTGAGTGCTAGGATATGTTCTGAAAAATTGTAAACTGTAGCCTGGATCACCAGAGGCCGCAGATTGATAAAGGCAACTGTCATACCTTTGTAAAGTAACAGAACGCACTGTAATTTCAGGGGTTCATTTATTTATTCGACTTATGAACCCCAAGATTACGCTTTTAAGCTAGGCACCAGTTCCCTTACTATCGCGTTTTGCAAAGTGAAATGCTCCTCATTTGATGCCCTCATAAAATAAGTATACAAGACCTACGACAGGGATCTCATCAGTTGTGCTGGTGCTGAACAAACAGTGATGCTGATCAAGCCTTTTTCTATACACAGATTAAACTTTACAGCCCTCAATCGACGAGCCGTATTGATCACTGTGCCTTATCCGAAAAGAATTTTTACCTCATTTTAGATGCAGAATGGAACTTTACACATTAAAATAGCTTGAGGCGATGGAGAAACCGTTTAAAGTTAGCTTGAGGCGATGGAGAAACCGTTTAAAGTGGATCGGTGGCACGACGTGAGTATAGATGAGGGGCTTGCGGTGTAACTCAGTGTTGAGAATAAATCCAACAGTGAGGTGGGTGAAAGCGCAGAGTATTGTAACGAGTAGCATGCCTCGCTTTACTGTGGTTGGATTCTTCCCGTAGGCACATGTCGAACCGATCAGTGGAAAGTGCTGCGTGCAGCTGAACCGATCAGTGGAAAGTGCTGCGTGCAGCATGACGCCAGAGCTGTTGACCAAAGGGACAGCTTTTTTGGTTGGGATTTGGCGCCAACCTCGTACATCACAACACTTCGGAACTCTGCTCACGATTGGAGCGACTCGTGACGCCAATCTCTAAGCAACTGCGATACTTCTAAGGATTTCGTTAACCTGTGCTAGGGGTTGTGAGCTCACGTTTTTCACGCATAGTAAATGTTACCAAGCCTATCCATGCATACCTCCGATACCAGCGCGTCTATCTACGCAAAGCTTTGCTGAAATAGGATCTGGCGCTAGAGCTAGCATTGAAGACGTGGTAAGAAAAGGCAGCGCAGGTTGGGCTTTGGTTATCAGTGCACACAATAGTCGGTAGGTATGTGGCATTTGGGAAAATTCGGTTGGACAGTGGTTGTGTAATTCATATCCAAATCGCGGCAACCGAATCCCTCACCTCATCAGATAAATAAATTGAAGGTTTTAACTTTCATTCTACATCTCACTGAGTGCTAGGATATGTTCTGAAAAATTGTAAACTGTAGCCTGGATCACCAGAGGCCGCAGATTGATAAAGGCAACTGTCATACCTTCGCAAAGTAACAGAACGCACTGTAATTTCAGGGGTTCATTTATTTATTCGACTCATGAACCCCAAGATTACGCTTTTAAGCTAGGCACCAATTCCCTTACTATCGCGTTTTGCAAAGTGAAATGCTCCTCATTTGGTGCCCTCATAAAATAAGTATACAAGACCTACGACAGGGATCTCATCAGTTGTGCTGGTGCTGAACAAACAGTGATGCTGATCAAGCCTTTTTCTATACACAGATTAAACTTTACAGCCCTCAACCGACGAGCCGTATTGATCACTGTGCCTTATCCGAAAAGAATTTTTACCTCATTTTAGATGCAGAATGGAACTTTACACATTAAAATAGCTTGAGGCGATGGAGAAACCGTTTAAAGTGGATCGGTGGCACGACGTGAGTATAGATGAGGGGCTTGCGGTGTAACTCAGTGTTGAGAATAAATCCAACAGTGAGGTGGGTGAAAGCGCAGAGTATTGTAACGAGTAGCATGCCTCGCTTTACTGTGGTTGGATTCTTCCCGTAGGCACATGTCGAACCGATCAGTGGAAAGTGCTGCGTGCAGCGTGACGCGCGGTCTCTTGTAGTGCTAGAGCTGTTGGCCAAAGAGACAGCTTTTTTGGTTGGGATTTGGCACCGACACTTAGTTGCCCTTGTGCCTCCCCATCTTGGCTGGACACTCGATGGAGGACTGCAGGCAGCATGCGCTTTTTCCAATCTTACCAACTTCGTGCATCACAACACTTCGGAACTCTGCCCACGATCGAAGCGACTTGTGACGTCAACCTCTAAGCAACTGCGATACTTCTAAGGATTTTGTTAACCTGTGCTAGGGGTTGTGAGCTCACGCTTCACATTATTATGTGCTTGAGTGCCGTTGGGACGTTTGCAACCAGCAAGCAGTAACGCGGGCTAGTAATTAATTCCAATAATTACCAAGCTTCTTGATAACATTTGATATTAGTACGCAGTTGGGATAAATGTGAGGAGTGCAGTCTTGGAGTAACATGCGACGTGAAGCGAATTTTACAAAGGGTCTCCTTAAACTAGTAATGTGTAGCATGAATCATAACAGGTTTACAATCTTCTCCTGAGTGTCAGGTGCTTCCTGCTGTGATCTTTACCGATTCCTTGTTTATTTTACTTTGTAGCGACTGCCAGAAATCAAATAAATAAGGTTCGCATTTTGCTTAGGAATTGCAAGTTAAGGTTCGCATTTTGCTTAGGAATTGCAAGCATGGATTGTACCAAGGAGATGCAAAGAGATTGTGTTAATTGTCACCGCAAATAATGGCATTTTCTCAATCATTTCACAAAGCTGTGTGACTGGCAAGAATTCAGACTGCATATACTGCTTTGCGCATGTAGTGTTGTACTTTGCTTAATGAAGAGTGCAATTAATAATTGATGTGGAGAATGGGTGGAAGTAGGAAGTGTCGTGGTTCCTCATAGCCTCCACATTAGGAACAAATCTTCGCTAAGGTGCTGCTAGTGGTCGAGAGGAAAGCAAATGGAAAGGCAAATAAATAGGAGAAAGAGATAAATAATGCAAGCATGCAATTAAGTATATAGTTAAATAAATAAATCACGGAGAATACAATTGGAAAACGGTAGTCCTAAGAATGTGTAATAGCACGGTGGAACATGCATTAGTAGCACTGGAAGGGGCTGAGAGGTAACTTCCCGCCTGCTTGCCATGCCGCGTAGAAGATGCCAAGTTTTAGGTTACTTAAAGTTAATGTTGCCACTGCTTCCAACGTATCAGACGATGTGCGGTTTAGCATTGAAATCTGTGAGAGACTTAATGCGATAGGGATTGCTGGTATATGCTTGTTTGGTATCATAGCAAACACCAATGCTACAGCATGGCTATTGGCATTCACTTGCGCCGCACGTCGTGTCATACCCCTCTAGAATACTCGTGTGTGACAAACGGACTCAGGACTGCCTACCAGTCTTGTATTGAGGCCTATCGCCCCAGCGAAAGTAACTACAGGTGGTTTTCACCTAATTGTCCCTTTCTCATTTGTGCGAATCATAATGGGACAGCCCAACTCTTCATCAGGCTGAGCGTGCAGCATCAAATCCTCTGACATTCGCAGCTTCCCTATGCCTTCATTAGGACCTGACGCTGACCACATAAGGGACGAAAATGCTTTGGTCTTTCCTCAAGTGAGATCTCATTCTGCATCTCCTGTGACAGCACTGAACCCAATGCAGGCAGTGATGATTAGGCAAGGCGACCTGTAGTGTTGCAGTCCTGTTAGTCTTGAGTTGACCTAAAGTGTTTTGCAGCACTGGTCGCTTTGGCTTTGGTAATGAGAAAGTAATGCAAGCATGCTTGTGGATCGAGTGGCAAATAATCTTTTGGTGGCAGCGGTCAACACTCTCCCGCACGAGTGCGCAGATCAGTCAAAGTGTTTGCCGCGGTGAGATTAGCGTCTTGTAAGTGGTAAAAAGTACAAGTCAGTGTAATGCCATTAAAGGGAAAGCATTAAATGGCAAAATTAAATGGGAGCATGGATGAAAGTGTTAAATAATTGCAACTGATATGAGCTGGTATTTTGAAGTGGAAGTTACTCTATCCCTTTCCAAATCCGGATCGCTTGCATTTGCGTGTCCATGTCACAACCACAAGATGTGTCGTAGTAGTAGCAAAAAGGCTTTCCATGCCGTTCATCTCTCATTGCCTCACGTAGCAAGATGCATCATGTGCAATGGTGCCCGTCTTCTGCATGTTTCTCCTTTTATAATATGCGCACATTTTTATTTGCATGAAATATGTTGGTAGTGTGATGCCACGATTTTCTTCTTTCGCCATTCTTCTCTTCACTTTCATCACAGGTTCATGTTGCACCAAGAGCCAAGGGGACACTTGCCGTGAACTTCTCGCTTTGACACACCCAATGCGGCCTGCACATTACCAGTGTTAGCGCAGGAGGAATGTCCGCAGGGCAGTGAGAATGCAACTAGGCATGCTTCTGGTAGCGTAGGATAAATGGCATCGGATGACAGTGTGAGCTATTAGAAGATGGGCTTTGTCTGACATTGGTGGTGGATTTCAGGTAAATAAATGAATGTACTCTTTAGAAGTGGAGAAATGGATGGGAAACTGATTAAGTTACGATGAGGTTGTGGAAAAGTTTTAGAGAACTTATTGAGAAAGGAAAGGAAATAGAATCCGGGAACGATTTTATGGTATGTCTGTGTCGATAAATCACCTTATATTTGTTTATGCGAATTAGTGTTAGCAGCATGGTTTAGAGTAGGTAGGGCTCTCTTTAGCATATTTGTCACGTTCCTGTCATATGCACGTCGGAGAAGGTGGTTCTGGGTACGGACGTCTTCTTTACCGAGGACATCTCACCCTTCATGGTAAAACGCTTTCGATCAGGGGAGTCTGACCATGATACTGGTTAAATCCGCGCACATGAAGATGAAGAGAATGAAGTGGACAAATTTATGTGGGCTTACCGAAGGTAGCTGTGCACTCGTGAGTGTATTATTTCCTCCATACATCAACGATGAGCTGGTGGAAATTTTGTGCACTTGGCTGTATGTCTCTCACAGAAGAAATTGATGGAGATCTATTACACACATTTGCGTACTTGCGTATGAGCCCTAATTTTGCAGAAATTGAGCAGCTGTCGCAATCAGAGGATGCAAATCTTATGTTGGTATTTAGCAACACGTTGTCTTTCACACAACAAATCGAAATACATAATCACACAGTACTACTCTTTGATTTGAACAGCAAGCGAAATTCACTATTTTCAACTTTGGAGCAGTTGTACATTGCTATAGGTTGTGGGAATATAGCACCGTCATATTTAGCAATTTGTTGTATGTGGAGCTCGCCATGGACTCTGGCTTATGGAGCGTGCTCGTTAGTTAGCAATTCCGTTCCAGCTAAATAATTTCTGCGTGTATTTGCTGTCCAAACTTGTTCCTTATACTTGCGCTCAAATGACTATTTTCCTCTGCGATCACTTAAGACATGTGCCTTGCAACGCTGATTGGTACATCACAAAACAGAACGGTGAGGGATCCGTTCAACGCATGACCATAATTTTAAACTCCTCTCTCTCCAACAGTTTGCATACCTTTGTCTTGAAGGCAATACTTCCTTGTTTGCAATGATTCAATCTGGATACTTCATCTTAACTGTCTGGTCAGCTAGGATGGTACAAAATTAAACAACTATAAGGACGTATGTTGATCAAAAAGAAAAACAACAGAAATGCTACTCGCACGAATAATATTAAGTTGCAGGACAAACGAGTTACATTGCTGGCAGCATAAAGACTAACAGGCATTCATTTTACTTTATTGAACCACGGGTGTAATGCAACGCGGAATGAATAGCAGTTCCTCTCAATATCAGCAATTACTGATGTCCCAGACTTGATGCAGTCTAAACTCAACGCGATGAAGTCAGTCTGTATGTCTTATCTGATTCATTCTGGAGCGTTGCTGAAAACGAAGTAATCACTTGGTGTCATCTTGTCGCAGCCCCTACCCTTCAACGCTTTGACATTTTTGTAACTAGATAAACCTCTGGAAGTGTTAACAGCGTCCTCTCTACGGGGCTAAATTTGACGACATTCGACACATTTGCATTACAAAATGTGGGCCTTTAAGTCTAAAGGGCACTAAGAGGCCTTACTGAGCATTGGAGGTCCTAAGGGCCCAATGAAGAATACAATCCGACAACCATACAAATATATCACTATGAAGCAAGCTCTGCAGACGCCTTATTTTTCATAGTGTTGACAGATTACCTTGAATGGCCTATCAGCGCCTGTGAGTTACCTGATTAAGTTGGATGTTGGAGCTCGAGATGGGATCAGAAGTTAGTGTTGCAATGAAGTCATTTCCACTGTGCGAAGTCAGTTGAGATTGCCGAAGCAGTGTAGGTCATTGCGACTGCGAAAGAGGGATATGGCATAATAAAATTGTGTGTAGCGGCCAAATCAAGTGGACTGTGAGGACATTGCTTGCATAAGTCTGTGAACCTCCTGGATATCCAATGACTTGGCAGCCAGAACAATTAGCAGGCCTCTATTATGAGTTGGAGAATAGAGCTAAGTACCAAAAACACTTGCGTATTTAACACAATCAACACTGTAATCCATTAGCAGACCTCGTCTCCTGGTTACACATCGTGTAACCGCCAATTTTATTCTACCTTACAAGTTATCATATTGCGGCAACATTGGGCCCGCGGACTTGCTCATACAGAAGCAACCTTGACAGTGACAACCCAACTACAGTTGATTTTGGACCTGCATTCGGTGACTGACACATCTTTTGCAACTACGCTTTTGTCCTCTAGATATCAAGACGTTATAAGGCGCGCAGAACTCGACCGACAGTCCCACCGCAGAACGCTCATTTTAGATAAGACATAAAGATTAATGTCATAAGTTTGTGAAGGTTCAATTATTTTCTGGATTACACGACTGCATACGAATGAGGAGACGATGACACCTGGGTCATTGATATGTAGGCATGCCAATTAGTGACTACTTTGCAGCAGGAATGAAGCGAAATGAAACCTCAGCCAGTCACCGGATGTTTGAATTCGGACCACATTCTCGCTTTTTCAAAGATGTCGACATCGTGACCACTCAGACCGTGGCCATGACCTCAAGTAGCTTGTATAACAGTGGATGAGAAATAGGTCTGAGCAACTGACAGCTGCCGCATTTGACTTCCCAGGGAAAGCCTTTCCATCTGAACGATAAATTTTGCAACCTTCTGCATGCAAAACCAGTCCGTCGATTAGGCTCACAAGCATTAATGCCCAGAAGCAGCAGTTCTCAGTGAAGAGTTTAACCTGAAAAGTGGATAAATTCCATGCTTGGACGCCTGCACACCCTCATCCAGGCAGCAAAATGCTGACAAAGCCGAGAAGATGGGCGTTATTCTGCAGCTCAGCGGTGGAATTTTGATGGCAGACTAAGGCATGCATATTTGCAAGTGAATGCCATTGATAATTGAGGGGTGATGACTGGGCGCGATAGGAGTACATGCAGACTCCTCAAACTAGGTCGAATCCAAAAGAATGCTTCTGCGTCGATACCGTACCTAGAAATGGATGATATGGTTTCCTGTTATTCTGTGTGGCACACGACGCACGGGTTGAAGGGCAGTTCAGACAGCGCCAACGAAGGTGGTTGGCAATTGGTGGAATAACTTCACGGTACATGATAGGGGAGATGACGAGCGCCTAAAGCCGGTTGATACACATTTGCGAGGAAGACTTCAAGCATTGTAAGGTGGTAAAGATGCCCCAAAGCCCTCCGCCACTCAGTGGCCTCCTCATCGTTCATGCCTCACACAACCACTGCAACATGCATCCTGCTCGACAAGTAATGCAAAACCGGACATGAAGCTTTCTACGAATTATCAGGATGATCATAACTATTTGATGTTTGCATTTTCTATTCTACTCTGCGCAGAGAACGTAAGTGAGTTCAGCCTGCTGAAGCGGTGGGTTGAAGAGCATATCAAATTCAGTTTTAGCCTCTCTGGTTACCTCGACAATCCCAGTCAAGTTAAAAAGGCTCACTAATGGTGAGCTTAATTTACAAATAACTGCCTTTAAACTGATTAACTAACCTACTCAATCAGCAATCCTTAAGCTAAAATGTAAGTGTGCAAATGTGAAATTCTTGGGATGTTTTAGCATATAACTCACAAGCTGCTGTCCATAAATCAGAAACCGCCATTAGGGATAAATGCACTTGAATTCAGTAAGGAAAGTGGAGTGGACTCATTATTCTAGTCACCATTTCTTTGCATCACCAAAGTGGTGACTAGAATAATGAGCAGTTCTTTTTTAATCGCCAACCTCAAACTATAGATTTAACGTGGCTGGCGTGCATTGGCAATTGTAAAATGAAAAATAAATTACGTGGCTACGCTCTAGTTTCTGCATTCCTTTCCATGTCAACAAAATTGAAAGGGATTAATGGAAACAGGAGTCGGAGTATCCATCAAGAAGTCTTCTCGTGCATTCACTGGCAACACAGTAACAGCAGTACCTCTGTGCATTAAATATCATAAAATGGATACAAATTTTTTAATTCTGACGAAGCGTTTATTTCATTAATACCATTGTGCTCAATGCAAAAATCAACCTAATTTAGGAATGAATGAAGGACGACCACTGATTGTAATACACGTAGACGCGAGTGTCGGTAATTGGACAAAGTAGGTGTTCAGGATTGGCCTTTAAATCCAAGTGTTCCTTGGAGCCAAAGCTTAAAATACATTGCCTAAATAGCCAGCCAAGTGACGGTTTACAGGTTTCGGTGTGTTGAAGACCCTAGCTTCAAGCAATTTTGAGCCCTCTGATATGTGCAAAGGAAAATGAGGCTGGTTGGTGTTTTAAAAATGCACATCATTTTAGTGGCAGGACTAACGTCAATATCCTGGTTTTTGCAATTACGTACCATCGGTTCTAATGTGCAGCAGTCAGCGACGGTTCTCGTCATAAGAAAGCAAGCGAAAAAATCCGTGTAAGGACTGGGAATAATGGTGGGTGCCAGTCTTTCCTTCAGTTCTCGTGCCTTCGTCTTAGGGGCAATGCTTCTCATTTAGCACTGCTTTAGTTTGATTACTTCGCTCTCTTGAGTGTTAGTTGACCAAGGCTACACAACTATTAAACAACCCCATTAAGCCTCGTAGATCGAAAAAGGACAACGCTAGTAATATTTTCCGCACGAAATCTTGCTTAAACACAGAACAAATAAGTCGCATAGTTGGAGCAGTTCTCTCTTTTTGAATCGCAAGAGCAATAAAGTGCTAACCACATAGCAGTTCTCTCTCGATATCATCAACTACAGATGTTCCAGCCATGATGCAATCTAAGCTTAGCGACTAGAAGTCAGTCTCCATGTCTTACCTCAGTTAATTTTGTCCGGTGTTCAAAATGAAATAACTACTTGATGTGATCTTGTTGCCACCTCTAGCCTTTCACCTATTCAAAATGAGATAAAGGGGCGAATTACTGCAAATCTGAGCAAATTGGTCTTTGATAAACCGCTAAAAAGGCAGCGCATTGAAAATAATGGTCCAATTCCCTAGAGCACCAATGCCTTTGCACTCCTAGAACAAGCCGAATAGACAGAGGAGGATCTGAAAGCTCTAGGTTCATGTACTTTTTAGTTGCCGTTGGCATCGCTTAGGCACAAGTTTCATAGTTGCGGAGTGCCTCTCACATAAGAGATAAATTTACTGTTAAAAAGTACAAAATGGCAAAACTAGTTTGAGTCTCCGTTTGTTATGTGATTAGAGGAATCTAGTTAACAATGCTGCTGATAATGTCAAATATGATAATAACAGAAAGCCATGCGGTGTGTGGCGACGACCACTCAGTAGATACAGCTGGCACGGAACCCACTGCCATGTCACAAGAAGCACTGCTGTACTTGAATGATTCGCTCCAATTCATGGTGCTATCGCGAGCTAGAAGGGAAGTCAGGTTGAACCACACTGATTGTAGGGTGAAATACAAGTTATGGTGGCGTTGTTACACCACCTATTGTCTTTAATTATAGTGTTTGGAGCTTATAACAGGCAAACTGATAAGTAGGAGAGAAAAACTTCTACTTGTGGATAGTTCTAGAAATGAGGTAATTTGAGCTAAAATGGACAAATGCTGCAAAGAAGCTACAACATCTCAGTTGATTAGGTGAAAATTGAGGCAACTATCAAGCAGCTGGTGTAGATGTGGCCACAGTGACTGTGTGTGCCTTGATGATAAAATGCGTGGGTGTTGGAGGCGCAATCTTCCTCGCGATTCATCACGACATACACTCAGCGTATGCATATAGAAGTAGATTTGTGAGTCAAGGTCAATATGATTTTGTATCACTCCTACAAATGCGCTAAATTGTGTGAAAAAGAACCATTCACAATGCAGATGGTGCTGCATTTGCGGCACATTTTGTCGGCAACCTGCTTTTGGCTGAGGAAACCGGTGTTGCTAATGGTAAGATGCCGTTTGCTATTAGACTTTGATGAGCATGTGTGAATAAGTGCTTCACGAGCAGCATGGTTTGGTAACTAGATCAAGTTATTCCGGTGTTCTTATGTTTCGATTCAAAGTTATGTCGACCGCCACTACCAATATCGTGACATTAGGAGTGAATTTGCCTCAATCTCTCAGCTGGGTGATAAGGATTTTAATACAAAAAGCTTATTGTGTCATGCCATTAACTCAGGAGGCTCAGTGCCAGGAGGGGACTGGTTCGGGCCCACTCTAAAATGGAGTCGCCTCAATTATAACACGATCGAGTTAATTTGGGATGCTAAGGAGCTGCTTAAGAGAAATTTTGTGGTCTGAACCCATTCACTTCAACGGCATTTTTGACCCCTACCATGCTATTTGTTATGATGCTGACCTCGACAGCCTCTCAATAAGTGTCTCGACTGTGGAAATCATTACGACTTACATCGCAGTCGATGATCTGCATCCTGAAACAGTTTATCGGTGCGTTGCTTTTACCAGCACGGTTGCAGCAGCCGTACCAGATCCGATAAAATGTGAAAGATATTTGAGGTTATTGTTGCGCATTCGGACCCTAGCTGCGGACGCGGTAGCGTTGTGGAGCCATTTCTTCTCTCTTTGACTGCCAAAATGGCCTATAAATTCAAACATTGCAAAATTAATGACGCCAATACCAATACCTTATCTATGGAGTTATACTGATTATCAGCAGTATGCACCCACGCAGAAAAATTGAAAAAACTAGCTGCTGCAAGCTCCCTGTGTAAAGTAGCTGTGAGATCAACTAAGTATCAAACAGTATTTCCAAATACATTAACTGCCTAGAAGTCCTGCTCACTGGTTTACCAGTGTGTGTGTGATCATGCAGCACAAATCCATGTCAGTGTAGAAACTCACCATCACCTCCCCTAAGTAGCAGATTCTGCCTTAAGTACAAGAGAATATACGTTGACTTGGCCGTGACAAGATGGTCATTATTTACCCTCACTACATTGTTTGCAGATGGACGACGCACGATTCGTTACACTATAGCATTATTAGAAGGTTTTTACGTCAAGGCGGAAGAAAAGACGATGTCTTGACTAACAAATCCGCCCTCGCTTAAACACCTGCATCAGTCCGTGCAAACCACTCGGCGCTTCATGTGTATGCTCCATCTCTTCGGTTCATCCTCCTCGTCTTTCTCCACTGTAAGCTCCGTGACTCAAGGGACGCAAATTTCTCCTTCCTTTTTGCTTGCCTCAAAATATAGAGACTTCTCACTGCGAATGATAACTGAGTTGCAAATACGAGATTGTCAATAATTAATTCACTTTTGTCATTTTCATCCTAAATTCACTGACTCGATGAGAGCACATACCTGTTGAATGAAATGGAGCAAATCTATTGTGTTTCACGTGAAGGAGGTCCAATACCTACTACCACTCTTCGCTCTTCCAATAATACTGGAGCTTCACCAAGGTCAGTTTGCATGTAATACCGCACGTCTAGCCAATATGTACGAAGAATGTGAGATGAGTGAATGGGGACCTTTGCAAAGAAATTTCCATGTCGTCACATAGCAGACACTGAGGATCTGACTTTGCCAAAGTTTCCAATCTAGCCATACATTGCCATGTGGTCAAGTCGTTTCAGCATAGATTCGGTCAGCTCAGTTATTGGTCACGATTACATTGGCGTCAAGTCAAGGATCTTAGTAACAAATGAGTGCATGCGATTTTTTTAAGTAAGTTAACTATGGACTGCATTCATGTGGATGCAACTCCATTCAAAAATTTGTGTTGCATCAATTATTTGTGAAGTAGGGAAAGAAGACTTCCTTCTACGAAATGGCAGACCTTAGGCAGCGCCTGGCACTTCTTCGTAGTCATAACACTTCTCAACCATATTGAGTGGGCAAACTCCGTGTCCGAAGTAAATTATTATCCTTTTAGCGACACCGGCAAACGCTGGACCGCGAAAGGCTAGTCGTGCAGGAAAGCGGGTAATCTATGCTTACTCCTCATTCGCTGCCTTCGCCCACTATGCTTTGGTGCGTGGCAGTGCTGTAATGCCTGGCCGTATGAATGTATCTTATAAGCGGAGGTTGGCTGGTAAATCAGAAACTCGTGGGCAAAAACTACTGAAGGGCAAGCGAGTCTAGAGCCTCTGTGCCATTCCTTACTAGTTCGCCCTTTTTGGGTGTGTGTAGCCATAGATGGGACAGTATAGTAGATTGCCCCCCTAAAATGTGCTGTTTTGAGCGGTTTTTCATGTAAAATCATTTGCTGGTACTTGCAGTCGGTAGCCCCTTTAACTCGTTTCGAATGAGCGGTATTGGTACGCTAAATTGAAAAGACAGATGTGAATGGAAGATGGTATTAAGCAGTTGTTTCATTCCAAACACTAATCCAGATTAAGTCAAGCAAGACTTGCAGAATAACTTCATTTTGTTGGACTCATTTGCATAATGGCTGGGACATCAGTAGCTGCTAAGTTTGGCAGGGAAGTGCCGTGCGTCTCACACTGCATACTTCCCACCATTTAATAAGAGGATTTTGATGCAACGATGCTGCTCATTTGTTCTGTGCTCAAGCAAGGTTCGTGCGAAAACACTACTTGTCCTCTTTCCCCATCCATAATGCCCCATAAGTTGCTTAAAAGTTGTTCAGCCTCAGTGGACCACACAACAAGGCGAAGTAGTCAAAGTAAAGCAGTGCGGAATGGGAAGTACTCCCCTTGAGATGAAGGCATGGGAACCGTAAAGGAGGCTAGCAATCAATGTTAGTACCAGACATTATACAGATTGCTTGCTCGCTCTGCTTTATAAGGTACGAAATGGTGCTAACTAATGTAACTTAAAGTTGACAACATTAAATTGCGCAACTCAGGACATGGAAGTTATTCCTGTCTTTAAAAAGAAGCGCGTTTTTGAACGGCAACCCAACATTTTTTATCTTTCAAGCGTCATAGAACTCAACATTGCTCCAAACCTGGGAGCTTTAACTGTAGCGGGATCTTCCCGTTCCTCCTCTTCCTTCCTTTCCACCTTATTATAAGAAGGCCGAGTTCTTCTAGGCATCTCTTTATTTAGAGTAAAAAGGTAGATAAAACAGTCCAATCTACTGGGGTTGGGTCTCCGGCTCCAGTTAGAAAGCGAGCTTGTCTGCGACTACGTGGATATTGTGTTCCCGCCTCTCACCTATAAAGCGCATATAAACACCACCATTAGTACACAGTCCCCTCCTTTTTTGAGCACCGTCCCCGGTGCCGCTCTCGTCGCTTGATCTTAGATATGCCATCGGGCGGTTTTCTTCCCTCCACAATTCCGTAGACTTCGTCCTCATAGCCAACCGGCGGGGAGCCTTTGTAAGGTCGAGTCCTATTATGGTGGACCGTAACTGGTTGAGTACGAAATTCCGCGTTTCGGACGAGATATTTCGTGGGGGAGAGAATTTTCACTACAGGGAAGGGATCTTTACTCCAAGGGTGATAAAATTTACGATCAGTTCCAGGTGGAGGGATCGGCTTGTATATTTGGACGAAATTACCTTCNTATTTCGTGGGGGAGAGAATTTTCACTACAGGGAAGGGATCTTTACTCCAAGGGTGATAAAATTTACGATCAGTTCCAGGTGGAGGGATCGGCTTGTATATTTGGACGATGGTGGAGGGATCGGCTTGTATATTTGGACGAAATTACCTTCTTGGTAGGTGTTGGGTCGGCCGTGCTTGTCATAGTACCTCTTTTGTCTACTATAGNGATCGGCTTGTATATTTGGACGAAATTACCTTCTTGGTAGGTGTTGGGTCGGCCGTGCTTGTCATAGTACCTCTTTTGTCTACTATAGGACGTTTGTAGGTGCCGCCGAGCCAAATTGAACGTCTTTCTTATCCCTTCTTTTAGACGCAGAACGTATTGCGGCACATTGTCGGGTGTTGTTTCTTTGCTCGGGAGAAAGATGTCGGAAGGAACTCTTATTTCGCGTCCTGTGAACATTTTGAACGGAGAAACACCCGTTGACGCGTGGACTGTGGCTCTATACGCTAGAAGGGCGCGTCCTAGGCTCAGGTCCCAGCGCAAGCTGCCTGCAGATCCCTTCTGGAGAGTATGTTTAGCCAAGACAAAGAGACACAAAGAAAATTACATGCGACGCCGAGTCCTAACTGTAAGAAGTACTCTCCTTTGGACCAACAGAAATGACAAGACAATAGACCACGCTGCACACTGCATGCACCACATGCCACTGATCGATTCGACACGGGAGGATTCAAAACCAATAAAGCGAAACATCCTTTCTGGTGCAATGCTATACGCTATCATCCTTCCCACAGTATGGTTCATCCTCAATGTCTCTCCCCTGCTTTGTTTTATCCTAGCAACCTGTGCCCGTTATGTGCTTCACTATCCCTCCCTTCTCTGCTCGGAGGACGCCAAAAGACCAATGCATGGGAAATGATAGCATTCATGAAAATAAAGAGTTAGTAATGAAATCTCTTCATTTGCTTCATTCTCAAATTGTTTTCGCTTTATTCCCCTCCTCCCATCACTTTGTGCTTGCACGCGTCATTCCATCTACTATTTCAGATGATGGGGTTTTACATGAACCTTCCGGGAGAGATCTGTGTGCCCATTGCAAGTGCACTGGCCCCATATCTTGTGAATCGCTTAGATTAAGAATGCAGCAGCCAAGTGGGTGGAGGTATGGAAACTAGTAAAATGAATGAATATATGGTCCGATGGAAGAAATAAGTAAGCCAAGAAAATAGCACTAAACCATAAATTGTCCTCAAAAGAATCAAGCACTTTGCACAGGTGTCAATGTTTAACATATTTTTATGGTTACCCGCCGTCCCCTTTTTATTTTCCTTCCCTCATTATTCCTGCACTTCGTCGCCTTTGCAAATTTATTACTGTTCTTCGCCTACCCCAGAGAGGCCGATTTAGCTCTCCTTTTCTCTCTGGTGAGAAGCAAGCATTTTTGAAGTCGCAGAACCGGAAGCACTTACTAGCAGCACACTTTAGCTAGTTTTGCTGTCGTATTTGTAAGTCAGTCGTCGAGTCCATTTCCTCATTCAGATCTCGATCATCTTCCTGCTTCCCCGCAAATACGAAATTCACAGCAGATGTACTAGACACTGCGGCAAGCAACAATAAACCAGACCAAGGTAAGCTAGGCTTGGATAGGCTGAGAGAGACTTGGCTCTCTGCTCCAGCATTTATGCTTCATAGCTGCTTTCGTGCCCCATCAGTCGGGTACTACTGCACTTGCCTCTCGAGATCTAGTAGACTGATATTATACCAAGGAATATTGTAAGCAGGTGAGGCCCAATGACAACACTTTACCGGGAAGAAAGCTGCATCCTATGGATCTTTTAGTCCTCCCTCAAGGTCCGGCGCAGCATAGCATCTCTAAGTTTCTCATTCTGCTCTTCAAAGCATTGCTTCTCACGTGATGTGCCACTACGCCTCACCTTAAATCGTGTTTATTCACCCAGTAGGTGACAGATTAGTGGTATCACTTTCATGAAATTACCTACATTTGTTATACTTTAGCGAAGTCTTAATCACTTCCTTCCCCATCTACCCCTTTATTTTCTCATGTTACCATTCTCCAGAGCTAAATTTACTTTTTTTCATCTTCACCTCATTCCACATTATTATTATTTACCAATGCTATTATTTCCATTCATCTTTAGTCTTCCACATTCTCAGCCCATCATAATCCACTTGCGCTTGTACCCTGTTGCACTAAATGGTCATGATTTATGCCATAAATAGGACTGCATCGCACTTTACCAAGGGTTTTATCTTATCTCTTATCGCTTTCTGTCTCGTTCTATGCCAGCACCAATGCCGCCTACCTCTTTTTACTACTAAAGCTCATTTCAGACTCATGCTCCAGCTTCTCCTCTTGGTTATTTTTTTCATATTCGTACGGAAGCAGGACTTCTACTTACCATATTGTCCACGTTCAAAAGTTGTCCACTTTGATGGTCTAAATGCCTGGTCCATTACGGACAGTCGTTATTACAAGTTTACCCTCTGTGCGTGCGTGCGTGCGCGCGTGTATCACTCTGTCCGGATGGACGTTGAGCCCCATTTTTCTATCTGCTTTAGTCTTTGTTCAGGTTTACATTTTGACGTTTTGGTGGTCCGATCAACTGGCTCAGCATAGGAACGGGTAAGAATAACCACTTTTCCGCTGTTTGTTGTTCTTTGGTCAAACTGTACTGCACGTAGTTGCCCATTTTATGAGTAAGTGGATGCACAGGCCCATCATTTTCTTCTTTAACATGTCCCATTCGACCAGGTATCCACCTTGATGATAAATCAAGTGAGAACGCGTTTGTTAGATTGTTGGTTCATTGAGTTGTTAAGTTCATCAACAAGTTGATTTTTCCATTGATCAACTTATCTTTAATGTATTTGGCTCCCCATCCGGATTATCAGTCTCTCAATTGGTTTTCCGATTCATTTCCTTTTCTTCCAGAGTAAGGCGGATGCAAAATGTTGAGGAAAACGGAAGCATTTGAGACAGGAAAGAGTAGTCATAAAATTGCAAAGGACCATCCAGAAAAGGTAAAATGCATGGAATAATGAAGGGAATGAATCTGAAGAGGTGTAAGGAAGTGCGACATGGAAGATGGACGTAGATTCCCATCTGAGTCACCAGTGCTTTGCGAAATACGCGCCGCAATCGCAGCAAAACCAGTTTTTTCTAGCTGAATAAAATTAAAAATAGGAAGTCAATTAGATAGTCAGTAGATCAGTTAGCTTGACAGGTAGATGGACAGGAACTTATTTAGCCATAAAGCCAGACAGCTTCCGACCAGCCAGACAGGCAGGCAGACATACGTTCAGCCTCCTAACTAAAATGTCAGCCAGGCATTCAGCCACTGGGCATGCTAGGCGCGCAGACAAGAAAGCAGACATCTAATCGAGGTTGATAACAGAGTCTTAAATCTTATAATGAATAGCAAAAGCAGTGTCAGAAATTTAAAAGAACTGGGAGCTTTTTATTATCAACAGATTACAGCCTTTTAATGCTCGCAAAATAGTTCAAGCTAGTGGATTACTTCATACTGCATGCTTCGCTAGGCATCGTCTACAAGCCCTTACCTTTTCACTCTAGAAGATGCTCAAAAGTAGAAGTCGGTATTCTTGTACTACCGTAGCTGTCTTCAAAAATGGTACCTTGTGTCTACTGGACGTGATGACTCACACAAAGATTTGGAGTTGTGAGTTGGCTTTGTTTGGACCACCATCGCGAATCACGCGTCTACTGGCCTAATGTTCAAGCCTAAGTTAGGGCGCAAAGTGGAGAACAACACCATTTTACTTCCTCTTTTGGTATACGGGAATGAAGCCAGGCATTACACCCTAAGTACTGGTCTCCATTTGTTGATTGGTATTATGGGAGTCCTTAAAGATTCGGCTGTTTAACAAGCTGATTGGCATTGTTCACCTGATGAAAATACTCTCTTGCATCTGAGGTGTCGCATGTCCTTAAAGTGTTTTTCTCATTGGAACAAACAACATGGAGAAGAAAGATGACGTCTCGCAAGATGGACAAAATATCATGACATTTGTTCTGGCCTAACCATATATTTGGCTCTGCCAAGGAGGAACAAAAGTTTTAAATTACTTGTCAGTTGCGCAGTGCCTAAACTTATGTATGCAGTGTAAGAGACGACTGCAAGGCGCATGACACTAAGTAGAAACAGATACGCGAAAAGCATTAGCATTTTCTGCGTCACAGTGTTACCAAGTTCAACCTGTGTACGAGATGTACCAAAGTAGTCAGCGACATCAGTAGCATGAAAAGTTATACGCGAGAGCATGTTATTGGGCACTTTCACTTCTCATTTATTTGCATCCATGCGTACATTTTAATGGTTTTTCCTCCTCATTTCTCCTTCGTTTATCTGTGGCGAGCTGCATTGCTTACATTTTTTGAATCGACTATATCATCTCAACGGGCTGTCAAAGGGGACTTATGAAAGTCTTCTTAGTAGTTTAAAGACTTGCGCTTTAGAAGTGCTTAGCAGTAACCTAGAAATTAATTTTTTCAAAAGTGTGGCAAAACATAGCTCTGCGAGTCCTCATTGAAGCCCTAAGTAGCAAAGTAGTGTGCTAGGCCAGACCATTTACTGATGCTTAGAAGCACTGAAAAGCTGTTGCATGAGCCAAAGGGCATACTATTTAGAGCTAGCACAACCTGCAAGCTTCTAGGAAGTTGCATTGGACAGAAACAAGACAAGGCCTTCAATGACCAACCTGTGAGCCAATCTAACGCAAACAAAGCTTCCTGCTCCTGAGATTTTGCGTTTTGGCTTTTAAATGTCCTCAAATTTAGTTGATTTCTCCAAGTTTATTTCATTTTGATGAGGGAGTGCTAGGATGATAATATCTATGGGTGTGGTGAAACCTACCTCTTAAGACTCTCTGTGGCTTTTTAATTATATGCCGCTCCTTTTTGTTGATTTTGTGTAATTTACGTACAAAGGGGTCAAAGGTGTCGATGATGCAGTGAACGAAATTGTTTCAGAGCAGGCTAATCAACTCAAAGGGCAAAGTTCGAATAAAAGCAAAGGAAAGCAAAATTTCTTGACTGCCAGTTTCCGCAGTGCTTTACCTGCGGTTAAGGGTATCATGACATCCTTCGTGTTAGTGCCACTTGGATGTCAGTCACCGCCTATACAGCCATTACAGTTAGAGTTGTCTGTAATGGAAGCAAGATTTACTGCATCCACCACTTTTGAGACATTATCACGTCGTGCGCTTTGTGTTACAAACCACTTGTATTTAGCGAAGTAGAGTTTCGAACAGTCTACTGGTTCTCCTCAAGTTTTCCGGCTCATTATTATCTCAATTAGAAACACAACATCGCTAAAGATACAGTCTAAGAATTAACAAATTGGAATGGGAAGCGGAGTTTGCTTCAACAAGCATTGTAGTAGCATAATATCATGACATTTTACATCAAATAGACTTGGGCTTGGGGTGTTTAACGTAGTTGATTTGCATTGAACTCGTGTTGGGTGTGCAATGCGGATTCGGTCCCTGTGGTCACAGTCGGTCGTCGAGACAACTGCGACTGCGTCATTACTTGGTGAGTCAAGCAATGTAAGCGGAAGAAAGGATGCGCAAATGAGGAGAGAAGGAAGGTGGTTAGAAAGAAAAGAAGGGAGGAATGATGAAATCGGAAAATTTGAGGCATTTTTCTCTCACTATTCTGCTTGTCGATAATCGACTGACTACCAGCGTCACTAGTGTAGAAATTGCGTTGAGCAAGAAGACTATTTTACTGCCAGTTATCTACTCAATTCCACAAGCATACCGACATATTCAAACCACTTTTTATTTGGAGTTATAAATCGGTGTTGTGGCAAAGTGATTTGTTATTATGTCTAAATTGAATTGAAATCATCGAGAAACTTACATATGAAACTCAAATAAGTTCAACCATAGGTATCGACAGCTGATTTAAAGTGCCCATGCGATGCCTCACATATTAGCACAATTGCCCACGAGAGCAATATCCATCTTCCCACTTTCATATTTGTGATTCATTTAAGTCCATTATCTGCATTTGGCTTAGTGTACAAACTTTCAAATGGCAAGGCGAGCATTCCAAACGATTTGGCATCTTCCAACTGTATATTACGCTGGACGACTCATGAATGCAGCATCGCTTCATCATGCAGCAAATCGTAATTTTTAACTGCCCACCTAGCTAACTAACTGACGAAGAAGCCATTCATTGACGAGAAAGCAGTAATCTTGCTGCTGGCCATGCGCCTTGACGGCTCCGTCAGACCTGCAGCTTCTCCAGTTCTGTAAACTACAATGCAAGCATTCAAGGGCTGCCCCACAAAGATCCACCCTTTGCAACACTAATGCAACTTGAGCATTTCATACACCTCATAAGCAGGCATCCTTTTCAATCAGTTATTATAGTGCAGTTGGTTAGATAAATGGACTAATATATTATTGATAAATTATGCTACTTAGCTGATCACCATCTATAGATTTCATGTTAACGAACTGATGGAAAATATCGTCAGCATATTCGCCTTACAGGCACACTGTGCCAATCACCTTACTCATCATAATTACCCTCCGGTCATACACGTTTGGCCAGTTTTTTGCATGGAAAACAGCTCAAAGAGCATCCCAAACTCCAAATGGATTTATGCTGCAACTGCAGTATGCTCATTAAGAGCTTTAATTTCAATTCTGGAGAAAATTTTGGTGTTGAAATAGATTTTATGAATATCCTGAGGTCATAAAAAGCTGTTATGCTTAAAATTAATGCATAATCTTCTATTTTTTAAGGATAAGAACTGCTTCATTATGATACAGATTATCGCTTAGTAAAAAATACCAATGGGTACGAAATCGGTATCGGCTCTAAGCTACTGCTTAGTCCTGCACATTAATTCTGAGTGTCATCCGCGATGGTGACTCCCTTTCATAAAGCAGAATACAGTGTCATTTTTGAAAATATGGTGCATGAGAACTTTGGGTAAAAAAGGAAGCATGGTTGTCCTGGCCAAACTGTTGAGAACTGGGGAAAGTCTCTATTATGTAGAAATTCGGTGAGCCTGCAATAGGAAGGGGACAGGAGATTGCCGAATCTCGAGTATTAAATGGTGAAAAACTTTGTTTGGGTTTCGATTTAAAAAGAAGAAGCAGGAGACATTTGTGTAAAAGCTTTAAGTGGGACCTTGATTCTTGCCACTGCTGATAGACAAATAGAACAGCTGTTGAGGGAACGAGAAGTTATGCTAAGTTTTGGATCAGGCAAAGCATATCACTTCATTTATGGTGTATTGGCTGACGTTGAGAAAAAGACTTGCATGGTCTGAAGTGCGATAATGGATGATAGGTAAGGTTGCGGCGCAGTTAATGATGAATCTGGAGAGGCATGATTAGCAGAAGTTGTTTAAATGGAATGCTTGAAAGCAGCAGACAGAATGTTGCATGGAATTTCTGATCATGGCAAACACTATAGCAACTCCTCGAAATACCTTACTTGCCTGTGTTCGGTAGCATGTCCGACTTGATGCCTCATCTAATATACCATCAATTTATTTGGAGGATCAAATATGGAGGATTAAATCAGCCCTAAGGTTTGGTAAAGGCGTACAGCAAAAATACTTTGCCTGAGGAACATCGCGACTAGGTCAAATAAGAAATCTTACAATGTCCTAAGCGTAAGTTAGTTTGAAGTAGGCTCCAGAAAATCGTTCATTAATTGGTTAGTTTTGTATTGCACTCTAGACGTCAGCATTCCATTCCAATTAAACGACAAGATGGCTGTGATTCCCACTCTATTACTACGTCACTTTACTCCAAGCACTATGTACCCCACCATCCTTTAGATCGTTTTCCATTCGTTTACCTCCGGATCATGGTCAGGCAGTCTATTCTACCCGATAAATTAACACGTGACTGTGTGGCATGAAGAGAAGATGACAACCCTTCATGGAACACAAAGGAGGTTCGGAGAAAGCAGGGTGGGGATAAGGCGAAGTCACCCATCCATATCACAGAGGCGTATAAGATCCTCCCATAGCCAGGTGCTGCGCTGTGAGGTTTGAGTGCTTGCACTCTCTTGCGAGACTGAGGATTGATTTCTGTCCTACCGACTTTGACGTCGAGCAAGATCTTTATTATGAAAGTGCAAATTAGTCTTTTATGTCAAAAACGCACTATTTTGAGGGCAAAGTGGCACGTAATTTGGGATCGTGTGGTTTTCACGGCCCTTCAGTATGCATGTGTGCCTATGTGCATGCCTAGCACCGTAAGTACAGCCACCACATAGCTTGCGCTGTTGGAAGGACACCCCCTAAAACTTTAAGTTATATGATTAAATACCGGTCACCTTTACAGTGTTGATGCATTGTGTTGTTGTAGCTCCCAGACACCTCCTAGCTGGATACATGGAATGTGATTGGCCGAAATGGAATACTGAGATGGTGCGATATACTTAGTTAGGTGTGGATTTGTTAATTTTTCCTTTATGGGTATCCCATAACAGTGAAAGTTCTTCATCCAGTAAGTACCACCAAAATGGAGATGATTTGCGTTGAGTTAGCGTGCGTACTTAAAAATACATTCCACTGTGTTTAGCCAAACTCAATGAAATAGGGTTTGATGGGCAATAAGGGACGCATGCGTATGGCACGCATTCCTTAGTGGCTATAGGAACCTGCATGGAAGGCTGAGAGGCCAATGACACTGTCTAGACGCCATGCCTCCGGGCAAAAGTACAATCTACAAGGACTCAAAGCAACCCATATTTATTAATCAAACTTTGGATGAATCATCCGTTATCATGAATGGCAAATCGCCACAGTTTTTTATAAATTAAAGGATGGCAAGCAAATTAAGGGCGGTAGACAGAATGTCAAATGCACCAGACAAATCGACATAGGTTGGGTTGGCCAAATGGTTGCTATTTTCTATGAATGGGGGCTAGGAGAGATGGCTTGTTTAGTTATTACACTATTCGATGGAGGCAGAGGTTTAAGCTCCGTTGATAACTCGCACACACCATTGCAGACACACCTGCTCATGTCCATTCGAGGCACAAGAGATTGCAACTACAAAGCAGTCAGATGGCGGGACACAGTAAACAATTATGCATCTTGCATGGATGGTTTCCAATCAATCAACTGCTCAAAAAGCTGAATGTCCTGACCCATGCCACATAACCAAAGTAAGCAAAACTAAAGGCTTCAATTTATATGTAAAATTAGAAAATTAATCAAAATTTTGGTGAAAATATTAATGAAGCCGCCAATAACGTGACCTTAGAAGATAGGTTTAGTAAATAATTAAATTATGCAAACAGAACTTGCAAATTACGCCGATTGTATTATTCCTAAAGTATCATCATTTACTGCTTTGGAAGTCCACTGTTATGACTTTAAATGCTTCCCTGGGCTTCACATCCGATACTTCCTAATCTTTTACTACGGCTTGCTATTTGCTCGACCCTGACGAGGAGAATGCTTCCCAGGGCCCTTTTACACCCAACTTGTTACTACTCGGAGTTAAATCACAATGTATACTTAGTTGACCTCCTAGCAATGGCAGCAAAGTAGGCGCTATCACAGTCTTCTTTAATGAATTTTTGAGAGACAATCATCATCGATTTGATTTGAGTGAAAATTATAGCGCCCTCCTCATTGGCAACGTTTTAAACGAATGTCAATCTCACCCCGAATGGAGGCAAACGTCCAGCAACTGTCCGTGGTACGCACTCGAACGGTGTTTTGAATGCTCCCACTGCTCCTATACCAGCCGCAATTCTTTCCTCATTCTTAGCGACATGTTTGCAGATAAAGAAAGGGCCATAATGATTTGACTGCGGACTTATATTGTTGGTCAGCATTAGATAGAAAGGGTATAAATGCCTCGTTGGGTTTTTATTCAAGGACAGCCGAAAAAGAGGCAAATTTACATGTTTTATGGGCAAAGACACTGATGGCGAAAGTGGAAGCTAAGGTATAGGAAGCCTTTTTGAATATCGCATGTTGGATCACAAAGAGAATGTCAGGAAACCTGACGAATTATCGGAATATAGAATCTCAAAGTGGGTTCTCAATCAAATGGCAAAACTGCTTTCGGAAAGTGATGTGTGCCTTACTGAAGAACAAGTGAATTATGTCAATGAGACTGACAACAAGAGGAAAAGAGCGCCCTCCTCTGTCTCCTCTACAACTCACAAGAAAGTTGATTTGCGCCGCGCCCCAAAAACTGAATGTAGATTTTGCCGAGGTTATTACTGGTACAAAAGCTAAGCTATTGACGCAAATCTGGTTCCATCGTAGGAGTGGGTTCTTCACCAGACCCAATGGCCTTTTAATTTCGCTCCATAGCAGCGTGTGGACCTCTCTAAGACGAACATCTTAATCCTGCCATGGCGATCCAGTTCATGTTGAATGATGTCGGATGTCTGCTCCATTTGCACAAAGAATCAAGACATCACTAATCACGTTCTTCTCGATTCCATGGTGAGCCATCTGATCACAGAAATTTATGTAACGCTTTATTACTTGAATAGAAAAATGACAACTGAATGTATAGTCACTAGTTTATTTGGGGTTCTTGATGGAGTGCATAGCAAATTTTGGCTCTCTCCTTAGCGCTGTGATTGAGTGTACTTCATTGTACAGGTAAATGCATTAATGGCTGTGTGGTGTTGTAGGCATTTTGGTAGTTATGTGTATGCATAGGTCCTATCACCGCTGCCACTGGCGTTCTCTAAATGACACCGCTCGATGCTCTCTCACCCTTCTACCACGTGCTTGTCCCTCTCCACGAATAGCAGAAGGACAGTGATGATGAGGATCATGTAGGAGGTGACGGTGTCTTTTCCACACCTTGGCTGTCAAGGATGGAGAGCTATGCTGTCCTTGATATGTCGCGATTTCGTCCGGTGCTAATCAGTGCTCCTATGGCTGTACACGTTCTGCAGTCCTTTAGTCTGGGCCGCGGTCAGGCTGCTCTCCTGAGTCTTTGGTCCACGTGGCTGCTACGTTGCCTTCTCACTCTCTCGCTCAGAATTTCCCAACTTCATATCTCTCAGACCTAGACAAGACTTGAAGCCACACTTCTTCTCGCTTCTCCGTACCTCTTACTTTTACCACCTCTTCCAAGAATTGGTGCAGGTGATTGATGCACCTATGAATGTGTCACACAGTGGGAAATGTGAAATTAAGGCGATGCAAAACTGTGTGAATGAGAGGTTTTCCTTTTGTGTTTGGATATTTTTGCATTCCGTCTCACAATGAACCGCGAATTGGCCAACTCATGTGCAGGCAAATAGAAGTGAAGGTAAACGATTGATCAGCAGTTAAGCCTGGGATAGAATAACTGATTTTAGTATTTTGCAGTGCTAGTAGCTTCGGTGAAAATTTGGAGATGTCCATGAGAATATTGGGTGGCTATTCTCTTCCCGTAGTCAATACGAGTGCAACTCCTCGGATAGACCCTCCATCAACATGCCTTACTCGTGCATTTATGCTGTGAAAAATGGTGTTCATGTGAGTTGACTCGGATCCTGTTGACTCTCTAACCCATTACCTCGAAAAATCGGGAATATGGGTATGAAATACGGTGCGCGGTCGCCGGCTGAAGGCAAAAAACACAAAATAAGCTTCATTAGAGGATACTTATGAGGAAGCATCTCAATTAGCCTTGGCCTTATTTTAAGGCTGTTTGCATGTGATGCTAGGCAATTCGAAGAATCAAATCAAATTGTGAGTTTTGAGGCTCCGCATAAGGTTGAAGGAAGTGGCGCTGAGGATAGAATAAGCATTTCGCGAACAGGAAATGCTAGGTTTTTGACATCATAAATATGGCCAAAACTCTGCATGCCATTATTGGATTACTAGCGACCGAACGTCACTCACAACTCTATGTTCCTATCCTATTGAGGGGACTGTAGTGGAGTGTGTAGGATTGGACAGTTGATTGGTCACACAAGCGAATATGCCATGCTCTACTGGGATAAAATAAGTAGCACCTCGTGTGCAGTAAATTCTGCTTGACATTTACCCAGAGGCATGAGATATAGTACACCCGACACGACACGACACGACACGACACGACTTGGGGAATCAAGTTCGCCATATCATTTAGGGTAGAAATATGCTAATAAGGCTTACTAAAAAATCAAATCATAGTATGCGCAGGTTTGAGTTGAAGTAACCCGGAATGGAGAACTGGTTCTACCGTTTTATTAAAAAGATAACCCTTATACATGCATGTAGGTGTTCGGTTATTTTTAGTTTGATAAAGAATGATTTTATTCAGACCACAACTTCATTTTGTGTTTCTCTCAACTATGTTGCTTCGTACCGTGTTTGAGCCTGTATTTAAGATTTTATGTGTTTCTCCTTTTATCCGTGTTCAAATTCGCTGGCACTCAGTTTTCTACATTTCTACCTATTGCATTAACTTCGAATATTACTAGTAGTTTGGTAAATCCTTCTGTACGTCAATGTTATACATTCTACTCTAGTATTTTGAGTTCCTGCATCTAATTGAAGGACTTGAGCCTCCTTATGCAAATTCTAATTTCACAAGGCGCCTCTAGTTTAAAGAAGTGATTTGAAATAAATCGTATTTCGCAAACCCTCCTTCCTCCTTTATGACCAGCCCCTCCTGTGCTGTCCTTGTGAGAGGTCTCTGCTTATGACACGACCGACTATCTTTTCCTCTATTAGAACGCAAACTTCCTTCTCGCATCTGACCGGGAAGGAGATTCAACTGCTACAGATGCGTCAGTATTCAAGTACAAGATGTTACTTCCGGTCTCAAAGCCAACGCAGGTCGAGCGTCGCTACCGAGGTGAGAGTTGCATGAGCGGCTTCTTCGTCTTAGTCTCAACACACCATGTAGAGAATTAAGTGGGAGAAGTGGGGTTGTATCAAGCTACTTGTAAAATTACAGCTAAGTAGCATATTTTGTAGGGGGAATTGAGGAGAACATTGCAGCCTACAACCAGTTTGATGGCCTTTTCCTCCTCAACAAGGTGGGATCATGGAATCGCAACATCCGGCCTAATTGCGAGGTTAATGCTTCTGCAAGAGTACCAGAAGTTTTCCTCACTTAAGTGCTCAAGTGTCCTCAGCAACTTCACGGTAATTTGGGGTCATGACTCCAAGGTGGAATTACCCTGGCTAAATTTTATGACTTCCCTAAAATCCACTTTTAACGTATTTTTCCCACATCCTCCCTCAAGCTGTGTGCCCAAAGGTGACCAAGTTTGATGGTAATTCATAACATATTCTCTCCACTTTCGGTGCTGCTTGTAGTGATGCCGGGACTATGCTTGAAGAATGTTGAGAAACCTCGGAATGTGGCGAGCACGCGGATGAGAGGGGAGACGAGGAGTGCCAACGAAACTCTATGACTACCGAGGAGGAGAGACTCAAATTCACTGGCGTCATCCAACTCAGACCTGATGGCCACAGCCCAGGTTCACGTTGCCGGATTGAGTGGTCAAGTGACCTAGATATTATCCTCGGGGTATCGGCAACACTACCACCGACTTTGGGACTTCACGCTAAGGGCTACTTTGGAGGAGAGTATGGGTCGTTCAATCGAAGCACTAAGTTGTACTTTGTGCTTTGAAAAGGTGGAACTCAATATTCGAGGCGTTCCATGCAACATATTACCTAATCAGGATTTAGGCAAACAAAAGTTCTTCAATTTGGTTGACTGCGATCTAGTCTAGGTATGGGAGTTGACACATCTCGCAATCACTCATGCCTAACTATAGAGGTGCTTTTCTTGAGCACATAGTAGACCTTCCATCACCAGACAGAGGAGGAGGTGAGCCGAGGTGATGTCTGCGATCAGCCACATGAAATGCGTGACTAAATAATTGGACTAGCAATGAGTGTCACGTTATTTGCCTGGAGAAGATCATCATTTCTTTATGCTTCCCAGTCGGAGGGCGGTCGTTCAGAGGCAGTGTGTTCGTCGTGGTTAACCAGAATGCCGAGCTGGGGTTAAAATATTAAAAAAGGCTTTAAGTAACAAAACAGAATTGAACTTTGGCGTGCACCGCCCTAACGCCTAGAACGTGTTGATAAAGCAGTTGTGTTCTTGGTTCTCGCAAATATATCTGCTTGCTTAGTGACCCGCCAAATGTTATCAATTGAACAACTGAACCAAAAACAGAAGTGTTCACTTCTACTGCTCACCATACCAAGGTCTGTTGAACAAATTCTTGCATTTCTAAGCCCCTCAGCATCACTTGATAGTGGTAGAAATGGGCGACCTAACAAAACATATGACAAAAACACCATCAAATTCAACGCATAATCTTGACGACACAAATTCACCTCTAGCTTTATTTCAATGAACAAATATCAGTTCCACCATCAGAACCGCTACATTCTGCAGTTCCATTCTATGTTAACATGCCTTCACCATCCACTTCTTTATTTGTAGGCATCCTGTCCCGAAGCAGGTCTGCCAAAGTGTGCCAAATATGCCTTGGATCATCCTTCATTTCCTTTTCTTCCTCAACCCAAGCTTGAGGTACTGACTTAGACACTGATGGGGTTTGTAGTTGTATCATGGCGCACTCCTGTTGCTGCGACGTCCTTGTTCGTCCTATTAATGGCATATGTGGAAACGCTAGTTCACTCTCTGGCCTTGGCGTAGCCTCTAGACTGCTGGTGTTGCCGTTGCACCAAAACGTTGCGATATTTGGTGGTGAATGGTGGAATTCGGTTGGCGCAGTGTGGAGAGAAGCATTGGTAGCATTACCGTGAGCAGATCTCTTCATTTTGTACCGGTTGTTTTGGAACCAAATCTTCACCTAGGAGTAAAAAGTGAGTTTACTGACTAGACCGCCCATTTCGCAAAAGTGTTGTATTGGACCATCAGATGTGCCAGCTAATGCTTGTACCTGTGTGGAAGTCAGGCCGATGCTGCGAGCGAGTTCTTGACGTTCCTGTGCGGTGAGGTAGCGTTGTTTCTGAAACCGTTTCTCCAACTCAGAGATTTGAAACTTGTTGAATAGAACCCGACGCTTTGATTGGTTTTGAAAATGCGCCACCACCACCATTTCCTGATCACGAGACTTGGCAGAAGATGAGGAGAGGTCGAGGAGAAGAGAGTGGGAGGACGAGCTTGGGTGGGGGCGATTTGGCGTTTGGAATGACTTCACCTGATTCTGTTGGTCAGCCTTTTGGGATGGAAGAGCCTGTGTGTAGAGGTTTTGTTGCACTCGTGATTCTGTGCCGAGCATGTGTGACCTCGAATTCGGAAGGAGTGGCATAATGTTCGTTGGTGCAAAGCCGTGAGTATTTGCGTCTAAGGTGTTGTCGTTGCTTCCTATCCCTTTTGTTTCTACAACAACAATAATGCAAAAAATAACTGACATTGTCTGTGTCTGGCACTGCACTGCGCTAGTGGTCAGGACATTTATCCCGTTGGTGAGATCCAGAGATGCCATTCACACTTAGCGGGGTGGTGAAGATATTTGAGTCATACCACCAACGTAATTGTTGGGCAATCTACGGAGCAAGAATAGGCCGACAAGCAAAATCTGAAGCTGGTGGATAGAAAGTGGGTTTGTTGCATACATTGATTAATGATGGCATGGGGAGGGAAAGGGGGCTATATAACCATGGTGGGATCCTTAAGATCCTATCTACCTAGTCCATGTGGCCTCTCAACCTGGCCTAATAATCAGTCGGAGTAGGTACAATGACTTGCATTGGTGTTGGTCGAGAGATCTCGAATTGATAAACTCAGGAGTGGTTAGGATACATCCCATGTCTTCACAAATAGTAGGTGTTAGTACCCGCATCTGGTGATGAGATAAGAGGAGAAGGTAGGTGGTGAGAAGGCGTGGGTTTGACAAGGGGTGCATTGATGGGCCACGTGTTGGTATAATCAAAACACCATCAGTGAAGCACCTGGGACACAGTCAGCGAGTGACGTAATTCCTGGTTTAAGAGAAGGAGAAACAAAACCCTTCCAGATTCGACGCCCTTCAGTCACTCCGAACATTAGCATTTACGAGTGAGCCATGCTGTTTAGCACACATTTTACACGTGCGGAGGTGGAAGTAACCAGTAGCGAAATGGCTAAATTAGTGAAGGAAACAGGAAGCAAAGGAATCAGTATAAGGCACTCCTATATTTAATTAAAGCAAAGAGGAAACAAGACACTCGTATCAAAAAGTTGACCGGATCCAAACATGGATAGTAACTTGGAGGTGATGTGCTACGAAGACTTATAAAATGCAAACCAACCACTAAGACTGGACGATTTGGGGATCAAAGCATCAAGTGGAGCTGTCTTATGCCCGTCCTCCAGTCCGAGAATATGCCGAACCGAGAATATTGAAGTGACTGAAATACGATTTGGACAAGGAATAAGTGACTTACTAGTCATGCACTCTGGAGTCTGGGAAGCGTAACTATCGCCACAGTGACCTCACCCATTTTATACGTGCCGAAATTGGGGCACATGGCGCTGGTTCGTGGGTGGGTAGCCAATCAACAAGCGAGGAGGTGTCAAGTTACTCATTCCTGTTGTTGCAGAAACAAGACCTTACCTTGGCCACTGCCTTGGAGGCAGTCTTGCAGCTTTGTTATAGCAGCACCATGTTACCTGTGAATGACTAGCGCCTTACACTTCTGCGCTTTAATTTATTAACCATCACAGCAAACGGAAGGAAAATACCTTCAGGTAAGACATAGGAGATTTTGCAGTGCAGATCCACATGCAAGACCACTGGCTATGTTTGGAGTCAAAAGGTTTGGGATTCGTCTCAGGTGCACAATCAGCACCTAAAAACAAGCGTCATGCCATCTTGAATGAGTGCTTGACCACCAAACATCAAATTTAAGGTTGAGTGACACGTTACATTTTGCATGGTCAGTGACACTCGAACCAGTAAGTAGTATGTTTGAGTTGATCTGTTGAAAATCGTCAGAATATACAACAAGCAAATAAGAGATTGCATGGACAGATTGATCCTCAAACGACCTGCTTTTATTTATTTCAGCAGCAAACGCAGTTTAATAGGTAAATTCACGGGGTCTTCCCACCATCAATATTTTAATGTTTAATCTGCTTGTGAGCTGCGCCCATATTGAGACCTGCAGAAAGAATTAGGCCTTTAGGTCTATCAATTCATCCTTTTTTGGCACTTGTCTTGGAGTTGCGTGGTGCACTTGAGACTGCATGCTGACTGGTCGACTGACATGTGGTGGGGAGTACTTGTGTGTTGCAGCGTTCGGCAGGCAAATTGACATCATTCATTCATTCTATTAAAAGACTAAACCTTTTTACATTTTTGCTTGACTGAGAGTGAATATGGCTGTCACAAGCACATGCTAAAGGTTAAACAATTGCTGCTGGAACATATTCAGAATTTGGTCCAACGTAGCTTGAAACAAGAGAAGGATGGTACCTCAACTTCTCCATGCCTACCCTTTTGTCTCCCGATATGTCAGCTCTTACCATGAGGTAACAACTTGATCTCCTGCAGAATAGGCAATTTTGAAATTAAAGTGGGATGGAAGTGGAAACGGTTGGGTCCGCTTTTGTCAAGAAGCTTATCCTGTCTAAATGGACTGTACTTGTGCATTGCAAAGAATCGACAAGAAAGGTCCCCTAGTAGGGCTTTTTAATTTGTTAGCTATTGTTTGTCAGGAATAAATAATGCACAGCATAGCATTTTTGATAACTAAAGGATTGTAAATCGGAGACTCATGCGTTTTGCTCTAAGTGGTGGCATTGTACATTTTACACTTTTGAGGGCTTATTTATGATTCACCGTTCATAATTTTTCGTTGGAATTCGAGGATTCCTGTCATGAATAATTTTTAAAAATATGCTTTGAACACAACGTATTATGGGCTTCAGTCCCGATTTCAAGGCCAATTATTGCTTTCTATCCCTTCCATCTACTCCCTAATTGTAAGAACTTTCTCAAAATGGACCATTGCTGTGAACTGGCTACTCGACGCGCTTGTATAGATTTCTATGTGAAACGAATCTGAAAGGTTCCCAATTTGCATCCCAGTAGCATGTGTGTTTTGTACCAATTTTGCATCTCGGATAGGATCCTATGCTAGGAGACAATGGCTAGACAATCTTCAGCAGATCACTAATCCCGTAATCTTATCAGTTTCCAGTTCATATAATTAGAACGAGGCAGTTTGAGTCATCTTAGAAGCAGTAGGGAGCACTTACTCGGCATCATCGAACGCTTCAGTGCCTTGCTTAAGAGTTGGAGCAAGTGTGTACATTGCAACGGCCACTAGCAGGGAATCACCACGTCATCTTGCAACAGGACTATCACTTTTGTATCTTGCTCTGGAAAACTGCTGAAGTTTCTTGAAAAGGGAACATTCCGACCCACCGTGCTGTGGTTTCGTCTCTGTGTAAATTATAAGAAAATTAAAGAAACCCACCAATTTGTTGAATTTTAGTTTATTTGCTTCAAAAATGTGCACCCAGTTAGCAAACTAGTGTTAAACTGGCAAATGAGAAAAGTCTTTAGCATTTCGGTTTTCTATTTTTCCTTGCAAATAATCTGATTCAGCGATGAAGCAACCCAGATTTTACTGTCATCTATGCCTAGTTTAACCCCTCTGCTTAGGCAGTCGAGCAATTCTCAGTGTATTCACTCCAAATATAATTGGGCGAAAACACCCTGAAATTGTTTAACTGTGCCAACAGGGTGAGAAGCAGTCAACATACGCTAATCTTGTCGCTAAGCAGAGGCCATTGACTTCTGAGGAAGAAAGAAGCCCTGACTCCCCATAAATTTCCACTCCATTTTGACAATACCCATTTAGAAAACAAGTTTTTCACTTATCACGCTTGCCATTCTAAGGGCATGAAAGCATAACGAGTACCATCCATCGATATTTGATTAAATACTGGGCTTCTTCGCTGACCATTTACAGATGCGTCGGCAGATGTTACTTCAAAAGCATCAAGCCCACTAATATGCAATGACAGAATTGGTTGTCTTTTCATTTATGGAACACTAACAATTGTTTAGTTGGCTGCACTTCTCTCCACCTCAATGCTTTCCTGCAAAGTGATAAGGCTTAAATACAATAGCTCTAACTCGTCGTTTTGGCTACGTATGCACCAAATACTTTAACAATGCACTTCCCTTGCAGCCTTTTAATCAGACCAAAAGCTGCACAGCTATTCTGTATCACGGGAATACCTTTTCGATCCCAGCATCATGATTTCTTTTGACTACGAGGGAAACTCGGATAGCTACCTGAAACCCCGATCAAGCGATTTTAATCTATGCCTAGTAAAAACACTGGTTCACTATATACTTGTATTAGCATTAGCATATAATCATACAAAAAGGTGCCACTTTTAGCTGCGCATTGTAAATTGCTTTCTGAACGCCTGTTTCAAAATCGACACTAGCATTTGCCTAAATTATAATACCAGTTCTAAGCAAAACAGTCGAAATCTGTGTGCCAGTGGTGGCTCAGTTAAAAGCATTTGTTAGCTCAACAGCTTCACACTATAAACAAAACATTTCCTTCCTCAAATCACCATGTTCTGCATCTGACCTCACAAGATTTTTACTACTATGGCTACTTGCATCTGTCAGTGGCAAGTTCATGCATTGAGACGTGCCACATCTCGTTGCCTATTAGCATTGTGTTTCCAAGCCTTTTCTTAGGTAATAATAAAGGGAACACATTTACTGCATGCACTGATGTGCTTAGAAAATACGGTCGAAATTGCAAACTCGATGAACACAAGAGTAGTTTAAAGGAACAAAATGAGGAAAAGTGGGCTACCACGAGCAACAGGGCAAAATGTGGCATTTTCACCGTAATAACGCCCTACAGGTTCTGTTTTCTTCACCTAGGTGACCGCATCATGCTCCTATATCCAAGAGAAACATTAAAAGAGATTTTGTTGGTCTCGACGGATGCTATCGCTTTTGTTGTTGGGAAACAGCTCTACACATAGGACAGAATGATAATTGTGCCATTCACTTTGCGGCTTACAACTCCTTCAGCATTGAGACGGCTCACCTACAATTATCCCTTTTTGTAAATGCAAATGTTTTAAAAGGACACCAAAGCTCAATACCTATATTAAGAAACAAACGTCATAGCGAACTGTAGAATTGACACCATGTATGGTAGACCGTAATGCAGTGAGGATCCATGCCAAATATCTCTTGAAGGCATTGCCGCAAGCTTTGGCAAAATTCTGTGAGGAAGTTATGATTCTCCCTGGATAAGAGGATGAACGGTTTAACACCTGGGTACAAGTCCACCGTGTGCGGTAGGTAGTCGCAGAAGATGACACATACTCTACAAAAACATTGTCCCCCATAGAGTCGATTGCATCGTTCGAAGTTTTCATTTAACAAAAACGTGCTTTTTTCATTTTTACTTTTTACACTAAGATGCCATTTTGGCCACATACATTAAGTTATCATCTGAATTCCAGTGTCAAAACCAGTATCAGCGTTTACCTAAATTAGCTTACTAGTTTCGAGCAAAGCGGTCACAAATCTGTGTGCCGATGGAGATTTAGTTAAAGGCACTTGTTAGCTTCACAGATTCACATCTACAAACGTGACCTTTCATTTGCCAGGTCGCCATTTTCTGCGACTGGTCTCGCAGAGGTTTTCTTACTATGTCTACTTGCGTTCGTTTAGTACCATATTTCATGCAGTGAGACGTGCTGAAACCCGCTAAATCTTTACACTGTGTTCTTTAGTCTTCTTTCCTGAAACAATAGCAGAGACGAATTTATTGCATGTACTGATGTGCTCAGGAAATCTGGTCGAAAGTACCAACGTTAGTCAAGCTACTATATCAAACGGAAACATTAAAAGGGCTTTTATTAGTCTCGATGGATGCTATCGCTTTTGTTGTTGGGAAACAGCTCTACACATAGGACAGAATGATGATTTTGCCATTCACTTTGCGGCTTACAACTCCTTCAGCATTGAGACGGCTCACCTACAATTATCCCTTTTTGTAAATGCAAAGGTTTTAAAAGGACACCAACTTTCAATATCTATATTAAAAAACAAACGTCATAGAGAACTGTAGAATTGACACCATGTATGGTAGACCGTAATGTAGTGAGGATCCAAGTCAAATATCTCTCGGAGGCATTGCCGCAAGCTTTGGCAAAATTCTGTGAGGAAGTTATGGTCCTCCCTGGCTAAGAGGATGCACGCTTTAACACTTGGGTACAAATCCACCGTGTGCGGTAGGTAGTCGCAGAAGAAGGCGAACCACCCGAGACAGAGGTTTCGATGTGCAGGTGACAGTTGCATGAATGATGCGGGATTTTCGGGAATGTCCTTAATGAATTTCATCCCATCGAGCGTCATCAGTAGAATCCAATCCTGAAAGACTTCAGTGGTGAATGCGTCTGGCGGTTGCAAAATGGACTCCATAAGGTTTTGAGCAGCAGGCAAAATGGAAAACGGGTCGAAATGCATCGCTGTTGTGACATTGGATTGGGATGAGAAAGATGTCAATCCGTTTGTCCTCTCTGTACACGATGTATCTGTGAGGCGTAAAATAATAATTGCCCAAATGTTTACTTTTTTGAGCAGTAGGCGACTGAATTACTTCTTCAAGTTAAAATGATGCCATTCTTAACTACTGTTTACCTTCTCGCGAGCCGAAGCTCAATCTGGAAGGCGTCAGCGATTCTTCAGGAATGTTCCAGTGAATACTGGAATTTCCTTCGGAGGGTATGTCGGCTGATTCGGTCAAGGTCGATGAAGGAAGAAAGGATGAATCCAGCTGAAATGCCATTGGTGACGCTGCAAAAGTTCAAGCTACGATCTGTATTTAATGCTAAATCATAAGTTGTTGGAAAGAGTGGTGCGGTCGGAGGATCGCATGCAACCCAGGCAATAAAAATGATTCAAAAACGGAAACTGATGTGTAGGCGCTGTGGTGGCGCATTTCTAACGGACACGGTTGAAGATTGCGAGCGGTGTTAGAGTTTAACAAATTTAGACTCTGCATTGAATTCACAATTTTTGGTGTAGGTGGAGAACCTAAAGTGACTATGCATTTCACTGTTGATAGTATCGCCACTCGACCCCTAACTGGCCGTAAATGCAGGCTGGTTCACCAGTGGCACAGTTCATAAGATTGAACCGTCGTTGTTTGCAACGTCACCACTGGACTTTGACCCTAAGTGAATGTTCTTTTTCATCCCCTTAAATTTGCATAGAATTGTAAAGCCAATAGAAGGGCATTTTCATGGAAAGGCGATAAGCAAGATACACACCAACCTGATTCTTTACTGGGATCAGCATCAGTGTGCTGAATTGTTGATTCCATTGACCCAGAAAAGCAGCATGCGTCAGCGTTTGGCTTTGAAGTAGATGTGACTGGCTCAGCTAAATGATCCTCCTTGCTATTTCCAGCATCTTCCGCATCCATGTACGAATTCTTTGTTGGGAGAATAACAACTTGTTACGGGTGCTCACAAAGGACAATGATGGATAGTAATGATTAAATTGAGTGAAGTAAAAGTAAATGCAGCTGTGCCCTGTGCTCTGTAAAACAAAGATCTTACAAGGTACCTAAATAAGTCTCTATTGGAATTCGATCGCGAACTCAGGCATTTAAAATGCAACTCGTTAAGGCCTCAACCAGCCCTAAAGCTTGTGTGTGCTCCATAAAAACGTCAATTAATTGCAGCTTGGCGACGTATCCTACAAAACTTACTTGATAGCAGAACGCAAGATGTTTCTTACTCTTATTCTATCCAAAAATGGGGTTCCACGTAAGTCAGCGTGACCCGTTTTTCCTCATGCCATCAACAGTTGTTGCGTGAGCATTTCTCCTCTTGGATCTTCCTCGAGCAGTTGCGAATGGCACATATTTTTGAAAGATGACCACTCTTGCGTAAGCTGATACCGAAATTGCGCTTATATGGTAAAGATGATTAGTTTTGCATCGCACTAAGTGTTTGGTCTGTGGACATTCACTTCCCCCAACTTCCTAGAGCACTTCGCTCCTGCTCTCAAAGAACGCTATTCCGAGTGATTTCAGAATTTCTTCTATACTCACTGTGACCTATCTAAATTTGAGATAGGCAACTGTGAAAGCAGACATGAAAGGAGCAAGAGCGAGGGATCGCAGAGCCAGTAAACCAGCTCATGACTAATGAAATATCATAACAAATGGTAAGAATCCGTTGAACGTGGCTGGATTACAAAAATAGATTTAGCTTGCTAGAGTGTTCAGGCTCTACGAGGCGTGAATGCCGCATCGCAATTATGCGTGTGGACGAGGAATCAATAATGAAATATCCCCTCTTGGCATGGAATACCTCACGAACTACTGTTGAAGTCGAACAAACAAGTGATGAATTTGTAATTGTTAATGGCGAACCTCATCCAAGTTTAGGCTAAGTTGGTCCAACTCTATTGGATAGTAGCCGATTGAAGTCATGCGAGATGCGTTATCTCCGGAGTCGGGGATCTCATCGCCATGGATCTCGATGTTCTGGCATCTCTCATCCATACTCTCGCCTTTAGTTCTATAGAATGGAAAAGAGAAGGTATTCACTTACAAATGAAAAAAAATCGTGCTATGATGAGAGTCAGAGCCAACGTCCTTACTCAACCTCACTTCGGAGCGAATTGACAAGGTAGGCGACTTTGTGCCGTCGAGTCTCCGATTGTCCGGCATGAGTCATTCGTTGGCGTGACCTCAATTGATGCGTGTCCGGAAAGATAGCTGGCTCAGGCCATCCAATCTACCATCACCTTATTAACATACTAAGCTTCTCAAATTAATGTTTGGATCCTCCATGGGTGCTGAGTGAGTTGTCCGGAAAGATAGCTGGCTCAGGCCATCCACTCTACCATCACCTTATTAACATACTAAGCTTCTCAAATTAATGTTTTTGATGTGTTTGTTTGGATCCTCCATGGGTGCTGAGTGAGTTTGTTTGGATCCTCCATGGGTGCTGAGTGAGTTGGGCGTTGGCACCAACAAATGCAAATGGGACGCTTTATTCTATAAGAAATTTCAGATGCAGTTACAAAGGATAAAGCATTCGCATGATGTACAATGTACCCTCCTTTCGGCAGTCATCCGCTTCATGTGTAACTATGCACATAACGCTGACCAGATTGGCCATGCAGCGGGCCCCAGACTGCAAGTGGGCGACCTGCAAAGAGCCATAATAAATAATAGGATGGCCGGTGGTGGCAATGAAAATATATTGTGAAAATAGGTGGACGGATTGATTAGACGAAAAGGAGACGAGTTTCGCTGGATTATCATTACCCACCTACCATGCAAATCTAGGCGGCTGCACATTTCTGAGGAATCAGTTAGCGGCCATTTACGATGGTTCTGATGGAAATCTGACCTTCTATTCGCGAGGTTGGATAACTTCAGCTTGCTTTGACTTACATTTGCATCAAAAAGGCACACCTGCTCTACTGATCACTATTCGAAACCTGAATTTCACTTTTCTTTGGTCAGGGAACGAAAACGTCATTAAGCCAACCACTGGCATAAGGAATGGGGTTTTGAATAGTAAATGCAGCTCTTGCGAAGTAATTTTGAGTAAGAATACGGGTTGGATAGTGTTACATCCATTCTCATCCGATGCGCGATAACTTCGATACAATAAAGGCAAAGCACATCGTCCCAGTAAGTGGAATCTCGTTTTAGAATGGCTGGTACAAACTGACAACTCTGCAAAAGATTGCCTGTGAATTACAATGGTTTAAAAATTGTAATAAAATACGCTTACAATGTCTACCGATGAGCTTAAAGGAAATAAGCAAGTGAGAAAATTGCGAAATTTGTCTTTTGATTAAAATGTGTGACACAGCCTCAATACCATAACAAATTCTTGAGGGTGATGCGATAATTACTGAGCCCCATGGTAGTCAGTTCAGTTCTCCTGGCTGAGAACTGAACTAAAGTATCCATTTCTTCAATGGTTGATCAAAAGCTTAGTGACGAGTTTTTGCAGACTGGTAGGATTAACTCATTTGAATACTTTCTAATTAGAGTAGTCACTCACTCCCCCTGAATCAGGCGCATTAAAGCTGTGGTCTACTGAAGCACTCAGTGCCCAATAAAGACCCCAGAAAACTGGGACAGAAGTATTCTTGCATTTCGTTGCACTTCAAATCATAATTGGGCGACCAATAGCATCTACATCTATCAAGCGGCGCAATTTCAATGGTTTTATGAGGATAACGTCCTACGTCTACACCTTTCGCCACATTCTTCACACCTCAGTGCTGCACACTCATTTTCGTCCCAGTCATGCCCAGTTGATGAAGAGAAGAAGGTGTTGCGAGTTTTTATAATTGACATCTATCCATATGCTGCAAGTAGCTTCGTAACCATCTTTTCTAGACTGGTTGGGAGTGGTGTCGCTTGGATTGTCAATGGCGTTACTGCAGGATACGGAGTTGTAATGGTTAGTCAAGACATCCTCCTGTCAGAGGCATGTACCCTTCTTCTGTCGCATTAACGTTTATCATTCTACAAAAAACGTAAAAATGTTCTTTAACATCAGGTTTGCTAACCGCTGCCAACACTGTGGCACCTCAGGTCTTTATTGACGTCGAAGAAAGGCAGACTTTCAGGACGAACATGCAATGGCTACGCAGGCAGGGGCTGAGGGGCTAGAGACATAACTAGCGGGCGAGATTACATAGGCGAGACTCTTAGTGACCGCCCAATCAAAGCGACTAAACACTCGAAGATGTGTGTATTTAAGATAAAGCTTCAATTTATCCAACACTTCAGGCGATGGTAAAACCATCTGTCCTCATGTCACATTCCATAGGCTATGAGGTGTTGGGGAATGCTCTTGCGTAATGCGCAAGGTTGAATCCTCCAAATTTGGCAATAAGGTGTCCCACACATCTGTAAACCACCACTCTTTAGCGAGACTAAGCAGATGGGGTGTAAGGCTAGATGCGATGTGGCATTAGCGACTGCAAATTTGGCAGCATTTATTCAATTCAGCGGCAACTTTGTATCTAATGTAGTTGTTGTTAAGAGCAGGTATCCATTTGTTGAATGCCTGCCAGTGGAGATCCGATTCGGGTAAAGTGCCTACATCTCGTAGAGCTTGGACATTTTATCTGTCAAAACTAGTTCTGAAATTTGTCCCACGAGCTAACAGACCAAATCTTATCCTTATTGCTCATTTTTGGCTCCAAGAAACTCTGAAGGGCATGTTTGTCATCAAAACCCTCTACTTTACAGCTGCTTAAGGAGGACCGCAGAGGCGGAACAATCCTGAATATGCTGTTGGTAGTGGGCAATAAAAAGACCTCATTAACCTTGGTTTGACCTTGGAATTTAGATTTGATTCAAAAATTGAATGATCTAACTCTTCCGACATGCCCTCACCCAAACTTTGAGGGCTGATGAGGAGTCGGCAAACTGGATTTCGAATGTCTCAGAGCGTGGCTGCAAGTCAAGTCTTGACTTATATATGCGCCTAGTCAGATCATCGTCCCCTAGAGCACCTCTACACCAGACCGTAAGAGGTGATTTGCATATTCTTTTTCCTACTGTTACTTTAGCCCGCCATCTTACCAGCCCTAACAAATGCTTGCTATGCCCCTGATGGCGATCCCATTAACGGATGATAAATTCAAGGGAAATGGGATTGGGGAGTTTTGATCTGAGTCTGGAGCATCCAAACCAGAGTCAGGCCCTCATAAATGCTCTCGTTTCGAGCTAATGGATTCGGTGCTTTTGCACAGTGAAAATGATCCCACACAAGCGAAAGGTTATTGGATACCAATCGAATGTTAGCAAATGAAATAACTATTCCATTGTGTTTGTGCTTTTATGATTACCACTATCTACTTAATTGTAAAATGTGCCAGAAGGGAATGTCCAATCACTTTGTCGGTGTCAATGGCAGACTTCTCTACATGAGCAGTCAATCACAAACTGACTGACGATACAAAAGGCAGTGAATCACTTGATTACTTCCGGTTCGTCACATGCAGCAGATAGACATCTTAAGTACGTCTTACAGCAACAATGCTACCAACGAACTAAACTCTCTTCTATTTACGGCCATATCAAGCGCCACAATAAACAGCCATTTGTGCTGATGTTTAAAGTGTTGCAACTGCTCTACTGCATAAATCTTATAGCCCACAAGCATTTGAATATGGGATAGCGATTTTCGACCTAATTCAACAGCAAGTCCAATGAAGATACTTCAAGGTTTCTGCTTCAATCAACCATTGTCCTTGACTAAACCAAATGTCAAACCTATTGGAGGGAATTCTGTTATATCTCTAAATTTCCGCTAAAGCTCGCAGACGCGCTTCAGTTCGCCTCCTAGTACTTGAGAGAGTATGCATTGTGAGTTGACATTATCTAACATTTGAAATGTGCATCACTTGCTGACTGCCCAGAGCAAATACTGGCTGCATTCCACAGGGGCGTCTTACCGATATTGCACTTCCATCCATTTTCCGTCGGTCGTCCAACCATTTCTATTCTTTCCTGGCCGCCCTGAGTTTAAAATCCGGCCGGTCTTCGCGCATGCTGTGGCGGACCTTATGGTGATGCCAAGTCATAGGCACCAGGTGAATGTCAGTTGTGCTGTTTGTAAGAGGATCTCCTAAAGTGGGTTAGATGTTGACACATTGCCATCCTTTTCTGATTTCAAACGATTGTAAGTGTTTTTGTGCAGCTATGCGTCTCATTTGGGCAGTGTGCTTAAAGGCATTTCCTCGAACAGGTCCCTGCGGAACTCAACCGATATTTACTACACACTGCAGCACTCGTGCAGCCACCACCAATGTTGCCTTCCACTTAATAGACATTCTCAAGGTCCTGAATTACATTTGTCTGTACGCATTAGCCTTTGGTAGTAAGAGGGCCCTGTTTTCCTTTTTCAAGTGGACTACCGTTTAGCTGAATGTCCTCCCCATAAGTGTGAACGCAAAGTCCGGCCTTTGTAACCATTCCAATCGTTGTTTGACCCTCTACTGCACATTGAGATCCCTACTAATAGGACTTCACCTAAATGCATCATACTACGACCTACCATGATCACCTCCTAAGCAGTACGTGTTGTCTCTTTGACATATTTTGGCTATAAAATTACCATTGATGAGGAGCTTTGTCCTACCAAAACATTACCAAAAGAACCGAATAAATGTGGAACAAGACTGCAAGGATTTCATGTAGAAGAAAATGCAATTGTTTAAAAATAAATTCAAAAGTGGGGTTAAGGCACTAAAAGTGAGACGCAGAGAACTCTTGATAGGAGATTACATTCTGACTAATTTTGCATAAATCACATTTGCAACATTCAAAAGTGGGGTCCAGAATAATGCTTAGAGAGGGAGAGAAGGAGGAAGGGATGTGAGACTGTCAATGGATGTGGATCCAACCTGTTTTACTTCTTCTCTTAATTGATCCGTTTCACCAGAACACCATGGAAGCTGTCCACTTGCACCTGAACTCGATACGCACTGTCACCTTGAAAGCATCCGTGGTGACTCATGCGGTCCCACATACACCTTGTTCAATTCAGCAATTGCTTTTACGCACTACCATACAATCACTGTACAAATTATAATTTAGAATGGAGAGTGGTAGGAAGAATGAACTAAGGCCTGGTCTAGGTATCAACCCACTGATTAGGGTAGGAATGCACCCTTGAGTGTATTGTATGTGAACACCTTTGTAGGTCAACAAATCTGAAAGTAGTACTAGGAGGGATACCAGTTGCCATTAACAGTCCTTAGTCCCGGTTCAGTTGAGGAACACTTTGCATTTTCCCATGGTCGAAACTAACTATAACGCTGACTACTGAGCTACAGGAGGACAGCCAATGGTCAGTTTAATTTCCTGTGCAACTTATTCATTGTATGACAATGGCAGAAATCACGCAGACAGAGGAAAAGTTATAATAGCGTAGTGTCAGAAAAGACGTCCATACTTAATCAATCCCGCTCCACGTCATCGCCTGAATGACGCCCATGAAGACACGCGCAATCACTACATATCCACCTTTAAGCAACAAGAAAATGGAAGACCTCAAATAAAGATCCTACCGCAGTACTGCTTGCCAACTAATTAATTAATGGCTTCATTAATTTTTCGCCATTAGTCCCTTATTGTTATTGTCATTTTAATGATCCCTCCTATCCTGCAATCCCGATTTTGCTAGTAAATACTTTTAACATCCTCTTATCCCCTTCCTGATACAGACACAACTCAAACCACGCAAGTATTAACAAATACTGCACTCTTGAACTTCCTTCAATTATGGTACTTCTCAGGTAGAGTCTTGACTAAATAGTAGTTGTTTTCCCACACTCAAGAAGTGTCTTGCTATCTAGAAAGATGCTTGCATGTGGAAATAGGGTGCCATTCAGCGACTATGGTTTACTACCCATACCTTAGCTTCTTCCATTTTATTTCCTCTCTCTTGCGATAAATCAAACCTCATTGCTTGACTTCAAGCGTTATTAGGTCAGTCAGTATAATACAGAGCTTGATCAAAATTTTCTGACTTAATAGAGTCGATGCATCTCCACTGTTACTTACATAAGCATTGCCTGTATAGGACAATGGAAACTGCCGTTGGGACGAAAGGCAAGGTATAACGTGGCCGAACGCCTCCCCAGACACATCATGCCATCCACCTCACACATCGCCATCATCAACTGATCGTCAAGTTGAATACTTCCACACATACCAAAGTCCAAGTAGTTCTCCAAGCTCCACGTGTTTCTATGCTTCGAACGCGATCTTTTAACTATTAGTACCGGAACCACCGAAACAGTATGGGGCATAGATGACACGGCGGATATAGAAGCTCTTGATATATAGAGGGATGATAGAATATTATAAGCATTTGCAAGCAAGAACCTGAGTTAGGCTGTGTAAGGAATGGCTGAAGTGTTAAAATAGCCGCATCGTAAAATGGCCATAATCTTTCGGATTTGTAACTATTTAAAAATAAATAACAATAACGATTTGGCTACCCTTTAAGAGTCCATCAACTTGTCATTCTAAAACTGCTCTAACTCCCACGTGATCACTAAAAGTGTAATGAGCAGTTGCTTTACTCGATTCGCCGACCTTAAGCTTAACATTTGGGGTGAGCAGCGTAAATCACAGTTGCAAAATGAAAAAAAGTTACATGGATATGCTTCAGTTTCTGCCCCTTGTTTCAAGTCACTGTCAACACAGTAACAACCACACCTCCGTGGGTTTAATTACTGGGAATGAGAACCATTTTCTTAATTCCGAAGAAGCGATCATTCCGTTCATATTATTGCGCTCAATCCTGTAAATTCATCAAATGTAGAGAGAAAATAGGGATAGCTAATGATTGCAATACAAGTAGATGAGAGTGTCAGTAATTACTCCCCATGCTACTTTGATTGCACACAGGGAAGAAGTTTATGATTGGCCTTAAAACTCAAGTATGCCTTAGAGACGAGCTTCAAAATGTGTCGTCTAACTAACCAGCCAAGTGAGGATTTACAGGTTTCAGGTTATTGGAGTTCCCAGTTTCAAGACAATTTTGAGCTCTATAATGTTTGGAAAAGGGAAGGCGGCTGGTTGCTTTTTAACAAGGTACTTCTATCTGGAGACAGGATAAATGTTACATCCTGGTTTTGCAATTGGATGTCATCATTTCAAGATGCAGCGGTCAGCATCGATGTGTACCATAAGAAAGGAAGCAAAAAGAATTTTTATAACACCCAAGCATGGCGATGGTTGCCAGTCTTCTCTTCAGTTCGCATAACTTCATCTCAGAGGCGATGCTTAAGATTTCGCACCGCTAAGATTCGTGCTGTTTGGTGGTCGGCTAAGGGTGCAGAACCGTTAAACAACTCTATGGAGTCTTGTAGATCGGTAAAGAAACTTGTCGAAACAGGGAACAGTTAAGTCGCACCGTTGGGTCAATTCTCTTTTTTTTTTTTTGAATCGCGAAAGCAATAATGCGCCAAACATATGGCGGTTTCCTCCCAGCATCGACAACTAAGATGTCCCAGCAGGTAGTCAGTCTGCAAGTCCTACCTGATGCAATTCCAACTGATATTCAGACGTCATCTTGTCGCCACCTTTGCTCTTCCAGCTACCCATATGAGGTAAAAGAACTGCCTACTACAAGTGTCGGCAAATTATTTCTCTATGAACAACCGACAAAAAGGCAGCGCATTTCAGATAAGCAGCTCAATTCTCTAGGGTTTAGTGCCTTCACGCTTCTTGAACAGACAAATTACACAGAAGAAGGAGGGGATCTAGAGGCTCTAGGTTCGTATGCGCTTCAGTTGTTGGTGGCGACACTTTGTCTCGAGGTTGGTATGTACAAACTGCTTCTCACCTAAAAGGCACGTCTCCTGTCATAATGCTCAGATTGGCACAATCATGAGTAGATGAGGGCCATGGACAGTATCAGTTTCAATAGATCATGTGCCTAGAAGGACCTAGTTAACAACATTGTTGAGCATGCCAAATATCATCTACGCACACACCTGCTAACAAATGTCATAGAGTGTGTGTGGACGCGACCACTTAGTAAGTAGGGCTTGCACGTCGTCTACTGCATTGTCACGAGGAGCGACGCTATGATTGAATGAATTGATCAAGTTCACAGTGTTATTGCTTGCCACAGGGGAGGTCAAGTTGAACCATACTGATTCTAGCGTGCGGCTTAGTCAAAATTGAACAGAAAATTACGCGAATTGAACGAAATGCAGGAGTATAGGAGTTGTAAACATTTGCTTGGCCTGAGCTGCTCTTGTATTTGAAATGCAATTAGAGGATTTCGCAAGTATTCCGTATGAGGTTTTTTTTCTTGGTGCTGCCTAAGGATGGGTCGGACAATAGAAAAGTAAAAGAGACGTCTCTTTTAGCCCTGCCTCGGACGAAATTCTACCACTCCAGGAGGGTGAAGCATTAAGGTTGATTTAGCTTTAGTCGGGAAGCAGCATGCATCTTTTGTTCTGGAGTGGCGGACGGTGGGAAAGGATGTAGCACACTCAATTCTGCACTAGAAAGGATGTGAGTTGCAGCACAAACTCTTTTATCATGATTCTTTGTCATTCCCAAATTTTGATGAGGTGGAGTTTTAAGGTGTATGGTCTTTAAGGACTACCGCTCATCTAGTACTTCATGCATTGCTTTGAAAAGGTTTGAATGGTAAAACGTATTATTAATAAAGGTGAAATGCAACTCGAGCAAAATAAGAACTTTTACATGGGGTGGCAACCGTGGTCAACGAAGATCATTTGATGGTGCCGTAAAAGGGATAAAATTAGCGTAGGCTGCACAAAATCCGACATTTGTTGATACGCTCACTACCACATTTCATGTTTTAGTGTTTTTTTTGCACCCAACTACTCGTTTTGATCCTCCTCCATTCGATTTTACCCCTTTTCATTTCTAAACTGTCAAATCTCCTTGGCCTTTTACCACGTGGCTGTATAGTGTGACGTCAAGGTAATAATGACTTGGCCAATTGTGAAGAGTAGTACTGGAGGTGTGCAATGTTGAAAAGTTGGAATAATTTTTCCTGCTATAATGGAGCAGGAGGTCGTCTTTAGGCTACCTAACCCGCTTTGATGATTATGTTCATGCATTATCTTACATTACTCAAAATATTTACCACTTTTCACTAAATTATGGTTCCATTTTCGCTCCTTCGAGGAGACAGGTTGCAAGTGCCATTGGCGAGAATGTGGTGACTTGAATAAATTTTGACACGCAGCCCCATAGCTGACAGCAATTTGCCAACCGTAGTGATGAGTGGATTTGGGCCTGAGTGGCTAGCTGATTTGTGATTTGGCATGTGCATTGTATGCTCTAGCAAGTAGTCCGTTCGTATGGTGTGCGCTATTGAAGTACGTAGTCGAAGAATGGGGCAGTTATAGTGTGAATTTGAAGACCGTTGCTTTGGTAATTAACGACAGTGAGTATCAGTGAGTATTTGCACAAATTTTCTGGCGTAGGACAGTTCATACAGGCCACATTCTAGTAACTCATTTTACACTAATCAGACTAATATGAACATACTTGATTGGGTTCTCAGGGGAGAAAGGGGGCAATTTCTATTGTTAGTCAGGAAGAGATACATGCAGTCATCGCAAGTGTCTCCATGGGCGTCTTTTAGCCAAAGCCACATGGCGGATTTCGAACAAAGATAAAGGTTTTATCTGATAATATGCTGCAATACCACTTCCTCAGCCTTTATATTTTTCTGCTATCATCACGGATAAACAAGTTACATGAGATAGGAAGCTGAAACCACTGTATTACAGAGGTTTGACAACGTGAATACGTGCAGAAGGTCCTTAGCAAAGTGGGGGCTGCGGACTATTATGGGCAAATGTTAGTCATAAAACAAATGATGAAGAAGCTGTTGTTATGGGTTTTTCCCAAGAAAAATCCGAATAGATTGGTCACAAAGGGCTAAATTCAGGGTTGCAGTTACAAGATGGGATCTACTAATGCAAGCATTGTGGATTTACTATCAAATCAGCAAAAATCAACGTGTCAGTACTCATGGATTAACCCGGCACTATCATGCCTCTCATTCTTTGACATTGAAATCCTAGCGCATCGCATGGCGCTTGTGTCACACATCTCACCGACTTCGCTCAACTTTCAATCATCGTGGTGCAGGTGAGGTGAAGCAGGTGGTAGCACACTGCTAGTCACTGAGCCGAGGTTGCCATTTATTACTGCTGGCGGAGCTACAATAGCTGCGTGTCAGCTGCCTCCATTTTCACTTCATCATCTGAGGGATTTCAGTCCCTCCACAGCACTCGCCCATTTCGACTCAAATTGTCTCATTTTTGGAGGTGGTCGCACGTACAATTAATTCTCACCTGCACATCAATCCGCCTCCTATAAGTTCTCAATATTAGAGTTGAAGAGAATAGACGATGTGGCATCGCCGCCATAACTTTTTGTCAGGCTACAATCAGAATGGTTCAAATCGACCTCCCTTCTAGCACGCGATGACACTGTGAATTTGATCAAGTCGATCAAATACAGCAGGGCCCCACGCACTCTATGGCTTTTGGTTAGCAGCTGTGTGCGAATATGATATTTGACATGCTCAGCGATGTTGCTAGCTACATTCTCTTAAGCGCATGAAACAGTGATTCCGGACTGCTCATGGACTCTACCAATTCATTGGCTGTTTTTTTTAGAGTGGATGGAGGAAATTTACTAAATAACTTACTAGCGTTTCAGCCCTGACGTCAGATCATTTAAAGTGACAATGCTCCTGCATTGTTCAACCCTACGGTAGCATTTAACACAAGAACACTAGCCTACTGTGCTTATTAGAAGAAAGGTTCTGCAGATGTGCGTTTCAATCTTATGATACTAGAGCAGTGGTTTGCAGGAACTTGAGATAGTCATTTTGGAGAATGTGTTACGAGAATATCTGCCAGCAGCTATGCAAACGTCTTTCTTCTTTTTAAAAAATGGACCTATTATTACCTGTTATTCACTTGAGCTGATTCGAGCCCACAATTAAATCACATACGCCGAGTTTAGTTGGATAATGCTTGACTTCTTGTCGTCTTTACAGAGCAGTTCGGATTTCTATCCTACGCAAAATTGTTCCTATCAAGGTTTAACCACCCACGGAAGCACTCATTTAGATGCGAACTATGAGAAGTAAGCCATTTTAATGGTAGCAACTAATAGCAGGCTTGCCACATCACGAATAGAATCAGCTGCCTTAAAGACAAATGGCAAACATGCTTTTCCTCTGCAGTTAATTTGTTTTGAGCTTTAAATACCTTTATAAGTGCTTGCTTTTCTCCATCGTCTGTCAAAAACAGGAGTTTTGTGCTAAACGAAGTCAACAACCAGCTTCTCTATCCACTTGTCACATCATCTTCTCCTTAGGAAAGTGTGAAACGAAGGAGCGTACGGGCAGTCCGGAATCACTGTTTCATGCGCTTAAGAGAATGTAGCTATCTAGCAACATCGCTGAGCATGTCAAATATCATATTCGCACACAGCTGCTAACCAAAAGCCATAGAGTGCGTGGGGCCCTGCTGTATTTGATCGACTTGATCAAATTCACAGTGTCATCGCGTGCTAGAAGGGAGGTCGATTTGAACCATTCTGATTGTAGCCTGACAAAAAGTTATGGCGGCGATGCCACATCGTCTATTCTCTTCAACTCTAATATTGAGAACTTATAGGAGGCGGATTGATGTGCAGGTGAGAATTAATTGTACGTGCGATTTGAGTCGAGATGGGCGAGTGCTGTGGAGGGACTGAAATCCCTCAGATGATGAAGTGAAAATGGAGGCAGCTGACACGCAGCTATTGTAGCTCCGCCAGCAGTAATAAATGGCAACCTCGGCTCAGTGACTAGCAGTGTGCTACCACCTGCTTCACCTCACCTGCACCACGATGATTGAAAGTTGAGCGAAGTCGGTGAGATGTGTGACACAAGCGCCATGCGATGCGCTAGGATTTCAATGTCAAAGAATGAGAGGCATGATAGTGCCGGGTTAATCCATGAGTACTGTATGATAGTGCCGGGTTAATCCATGAGTACTGGCGCGTTGAGTTCTGCTGATTTGATAGTGAAGCTATGATATTTGTTTTGCCACAGTAAGCCACCACTCCCTATTCTTTATCTATATGCAAGGGAACAATTTGTACACCAAATTTATTGTGAAGGACTGATACCCTATTGCGCTGCATTGCCTTATTCTTGGGCTTTCCTGCTCGAAAGTTTAATTCTGTCACATATGACATTGCCCTCGCGACGTGTTGCCAAGAAATGGAATTCTAATCGTTAATCTGAAAATTACGGTTGTCTAGTGCCTTCACAGGTTAAATCAAATTTTAAATGGCGCACCTGGGTGCAAGCTAGTGATTTGGTACACGGCAATTGAATGCTTGCCTGAAATATGTCGACTGCTATTCCTACAGTGACACACACTCTGCTTTTGGCAAATGCTGAGAGGGTAATTTGTATTCCATACCAATGCTCACAGATGGGCAGCTACACACAGTTCCAAGTGTTTTTTGAAATTTATTTTGTCATATCGCACTGCAAAGCAGCAAATTGCTTAACAAAATACCCGAAAAAGACGATAATTAAAGTGACATAGAAGATGTCATCCTAAAACACGTGAGTCTGGTCCTTCAAAGAACCGTTAATGTATTACCGGGCAATACGACAACCTTCTTAATGCATTAAATGGCGTTTACACTCCATAGTAATCACATCTCTAAATTAAAAGACTAGGCGTAAACTAATAAGGCGATCACATTGTGCATTGATGGAACGGATGTGCAAAGATTGACATCGAAAACACTGTTTGTAATTTGGCCTCCTTCAAAACGCCAAACGATAATAGAATATTGTGTGCTCATGAGCAGCAGGAAAGTTTGATTAGACGTGGTGATAGACCTACAAAATCAGTCGCACCCTTACTCAGTGATGACTATTTCCTAAACAGCGTGATGACACAACCATGATAGCACCAATGTCGGGGGAATAATCACACACAATAGCTAACGTCGAATCGACACTAATATCGGCAGTAGGTCTCTCAGCGTGAATCTACGTTTGCATTTTCTCAAGTTGCCTTCATGCGCACCGCGGTGACAACAAGCGTGCTTGCTGAGCGCACGCCCAGCTTATGCACGGAGAAGTGGATTTGTGGGTCAAGATCAAGACCTCGCATTGGTCAATATGATCGTGGATCATTTCTATAAATGCGTCGTGTTGTGTGAATGAGGGCCATTCACAACGATGCAGATAGTGTTTCTCTTGTGGCACATTCTGTTGGCAACCTGCGTTTCGGCTGAGGGATCGCCAGTTGCTGGTGGTAAGGTGCCTTCAGATTTTCGACTCTAATGTGCATGTGTGAATGAGGGTTTGATAAGCAGTAGAATTTGATAACTCAGTCATTCAATGTGGAATGCTTGCGACACATGTATTATACAATGCCTTTGTTGTAGGCGGCTCAGTGTCGGGTGGGGGCTGGTTCGAGCCTACTCTTGAATGGAGTCGCCTCAACTATAACACCATCAAATTATCCTGGAACGTTGGGGATTTGGTTGAACACAAAGTGAACTTGATTACAGTAAGGGCAAAACCAGAGGGTGGCCCGGGCCGCACCGAGAAAATAACCGTCAGCGTGGACACTGCGCAAGTGGTGTTTGGTGGGTTAGAACTTGATACATTATACGTCGTGGACGTGGAGGCTTATCAAAACAGATTAGTACTTGCCGATTATCAAACTTTCGTCCATACTTGGCCAACTGGTAAGTCTGATCCGTATTTTATCAACTGCATATCCTCTCATGCATTCAGATCTACTTAAATAAGATGGTTTGATTTGGGAAGTATTGGTGCCAGTCAAGGTTTTGCCCACTGAAATTTGCATCAATGATTTATTAATAACACACAATTCTACCAAGTTGTGTCTTAATAATGCTTTTAAATTTTGCCCTTACTAACAATTTTCCATTACTCACAGCTCCCTCGCCAATGCGGCAGCCTGTAGGAGCGGCCATATCGCAGACACAAATCGAACTCGGGTGGACTGAGCCCACTCACTTTAACGGCGCCCTACAACCCTACCAAGTCATTTGTTATGGCGCCGCTCCAGGCAGCCCTCCAGTAAATGCCTCCACGGTGGACGCCATGACGACCTACATTACAGTCAATAATCTGCGTCCAAACACATTTTACCAGTGTCTCGTGATTGCCAGCACAAAAGCAGCAGCTGAACAGGATCCGGCGGAATGCAAAAGATATTCGAAGTTATCGGCTCGCATTCGGACCTTAGGTGCAGGTGCGTTAGCGTTGTGGAGCTATTTTCTTCCCCCTTTGCCAGCTTAAGTGAACTTGAACTAACCTATAACCTCATGCATTGCGAAGTTGGAGGCACCAGTACCACTAGTTTGTCTATCGAGTTACGCTGATATTCGTTCGTGCGCACTCACGTGAAAACGTGATAGCGGCTAGCTGAGCTCAGCCTCTTTATGCAAAGTGACTGTGCAGCCAGTTGGAAAAGCAATCAGTATTTCTGATTCCACCGAGTAATCTAAAACACTGCCTAGTGGTTTATCAGTGTGTGTGCGATAATGCAGTAGGAATCCGTGTCAGAGCAATAACTCACCACTATTTCTCCATAGTAGAAGATTCTAGTTTAAAGTACAAGAGAATACGGTAAGCTGGCCTTGAAAAGACAATCATTATTTACCTTTACTGCACCATCCACAGTTAGCTAAAACACGATCCCTTAAAGCATAGATTTATCAGGAGGATTTTACGTCTAGGAGATAAACAAAATGCTGTCTTGACTGGAAAATCTGTCCTCGCTTGAACACCTGCGTGAGTCAGTGCAAGCCATTCAGTGCTTCATGCGTGTGCTTCATCCTCTGAGTTCATCCAACGCACCTCTCTCCAATACAGATTCTTCATTAATTCTTGCCTGCCTTAAATTTCAGTGACTTCTCACCATGATTGATAACTGAGTTACAAATACAAACTATGTCAATGTCAATTTTACTTTTGTCACTTTCGGCTTAAATTCACTGACCCGAATGGAGTACATGAGTATCGACTAAAATGGAGCAAACCTGTTTTTTCACATAAAGGAGGCTCAGTATCTCCTACCAGTCTTAGCTCTCCCAATGATACTGCGGCTTCACCAAGATCCAGCCACTATGTAAAATGAATATTAAAATGCGGAGTATCTTGGCACACGTTCAATGAGCGATTGAGAGCCCTTGCAAATAAATTGCCTTGTCGTCGTATAGCAGACCCTGCGGACCCAAAATTGCCGAAGTATTCAAGCTAGCTACTCATTGCCAAGTAATCAGTCGTTTCAGTAAAAGCTGGTCAGTTCAGTTAATGGTTACCATTATATCAGCGTCTCATCATGATAATCTCAAGTCAAGGGCTTCAGGAGTCACTAATTGCATAGGCCTTCATCCAACTAAGTTAATCATGGATTGCGTTCAAGAAGGTAGAATTTTATTTTAAACTTTGCGAGGCAGAAATAATTTATGAAGTGCAGGAGCAAGAAGCCTGTTCACAAGATGCAGACTTTAGGCAGCATCTGGTGCTTCTTCGTAGTCATAACACTTCTCAACCATAATGAGTAAGTAACCTCCAGGTATGAAGCAAATGATAGCTCTTTTAGCGACTCTGACAAACATTAAACCGCAAAAGGCTAGTCGCACTACAAGATGGAAACGCTTTGCTTACCTCTCGTCTGTCACCTTCACTCACTATGTCCTGGTGTGCAGCGGTACTCTAATCCTTGGCTGTTTGGATGCATCTTATAGGTGAGAATCGGTCAGTAAATAAGGAACTCGTAGCCAAGTAAAGTCGAAAGCAGGCGGGGAATAAACGAATCCAGAGTGCTTAGATCATCCCCAACCAATTTGCTCGTTGTAGTGGTATGTAGTTACAGGTCGGATAGAGAAATAGGTAGCTTACCTAAAATGCGCTTTTTCTAGCGGGTCATTTCCTTTTATTTCCTTTTGGATAGGTGGTTTTAACACGTTGACTAAATTTGAAGAGCGGAGGTGGCAACAAGAGGAAATCAAGTAGTAATTTCATTCGAACAACTAATCCAGATTAAATCAGGCAAGACTTGCAGGATGGCTTCATTTGGTTGGGCTCATTCGCATGATGGCTGTGACATCTGCGGTTGCTGAGGTTGGCTGGAGAATGCCATGCGTCTCTCATTGCATAGTTTCCACGATTTGATAATCGGATTCCGACACAACGATGCGGCTTGCTTGTTCTCTATTCAAGCAAGGTTCGTACGTAAACACTAATAATGTTCTCATTTCCCCATGCATAATGCTCCATGGGTTGTTTGAAAGTTGCGCAGCCTTAGTCGACCACACAACAAGGTGGAGTGGTCAGTTCAAAGCAATGCACAATATGAAGTATTGCCTTTAAAATGAAGGCATGGGAGCTGTAGTGGAGCTGGCATCCAACACTATTATCAGACGTTTTACGGATCGCTTTTTCGTCCTGTTTTAGGAGACACGATCGGTGTTGACTAATGCACCTTAAAATTGACGACAATACACATAGGAACCCAGGAAATGAAAGCCTTTTCTGCCCGTCTAGTGAAGTGCACCCTTGAATAGTAGCCCGACTCTCTCTTTACTAAGCCTCGTGGAGCTCCGAGGTGCTTTGAAGTTGGGGACTGGATGTACTGAAACCTGTAACTCGTTGGTTGGCTAATTATTTTAATAGCACATCTTGAAGTTCGCCTTTGAGGGACACTTGAGTTCGTAGGCCAATTCCAAACACTCAAATTGTAGGCAATCAAAGTAGCATGAGGCGTGATTGCTGGCACCCTCACCAATGTCCATTACAATCATTAAGCACCCTTTGTTCCTTCCCAAATTTGGTGGATTTTCTGAATTGAAGGCAACATTATAGGTGTTCCTTCTCTGTAATACAAGGTTCGAAGGTGTGGCTGCTTCTCCGTTGGTAATAAATGCATGAAAGGACGTCTTGATGGATACTCTAGCCATAGTTATTTTTATAAAACAATGCCAATTTTATGCTTTTGGCATGAAACGGAAGGTGGGTGCTTCAGTGTAGCCATGTGATGTTGTTTGCTTTTGAAAAGCTCACAACTGCTGAGACATGCTACCCGCTTCAACCAATACATAGGATTCGCTTGGTAAACAGTCCAAATTCATAATGCAAAGGATGCATGATTTCAAGAACGTTACTTTAAGTGACCTCCTAATGGGTAGCCAAAACGTTACTGTAGGCAATATGCTAGTGTGTCACAATAATTTCCGCAATAGGCTTTTTGATAGAAAAAAGCGGTTACTAGAATAATGGGTTTTAAAAAGCGGTTACTAGAATAATGGGTTTGCTATGCCTAGCAGTGTACTAAAACAGACGTTATGAATTCCCTTCACTGAAATCGCATAAATTTAATCAGTCTTTTCATGCAGCTTTACCGCGCTTCTTCCTCAAATAACGGTTGCCGCATTATAAATGGAAATTTGTGGGTCACACATAATGCGTATTTTATGGTGCATCCGACAACGTTATTGCCCATAAGTCTAGTCTTAGACTTTACCCGTGGACTAGATGCGGAGTAATGATTTGGTCTGTTTATGTTAATGTGTATTTTAAAACAGAATAATGTGTTTGGTGAAACAAGATGGGCAAAATTAGGAGTTACAATATGAACTCCTTCACATTTGACAGCCTCGCACTTTCTTTTAAAGTTATTGTGGTGAGGGGTATAGATGAGCGGTCAAAGGGCAACCATTTGTAAATTAAGCCAACTATTGGAGGATTTTTCAAATCTGATAGGGACAATTAAGTTTAACAAGCGAAGCTGAAAACAAATTTATTTTGAACCCAAGCTGGAACTTCAAGATTTTGACTCCACACGCAATGTCTGCACCGATTTAAAGAGAAGACGCCAACCCTTCAAAGAGTAGAATGTCCTCAATTAGTTGCAGAGAGGTTCATGCTTTGGTCACCTTCTAGGTAGTTTTGCATTTCTCAGCAACAAAATTGACTGCCGCAATGCATATATGTGAGCCACGGTGGCTAAGTTCACTACCGACTGACAGACGGCTTCAAGGCACTTTATCATTCTACAGTGCTAGGAATCTTCCCTGCAAATAGACATCAGCTGGTTTTGGGTCCCCGTCGTCTGCTTTATCATGTGCCATTAAATTATTGTAATAACTACCTGCCATCTTCATTGGTGCTGCCCTGACTGCCTGCAAACCATGCGTCTTGTGCCACTTAGAAAAATAGGAAAGCATGTCATCCACTTCTGGGTACAGTATCGACATGGAAGCATTCTTTCGGTTCCTGTCTGATTTATGGAGTTTACATGTACTCATATCACGCGCAGTTATTACTTCTCATACATCAAAGGCCTTAATTGGTATATATGTATGCCTTAGTCCGCCTTCACAATTCGGCTACTGAGCTGCGAGATGACACTCATTTTCACAGCCCCGTTTCCTCTAATTTTCAGCAATTTGCTGCCTAGAAATGAGTGTGCGGATATCCAGATACGGAAGTTGTCCACTTGCCAGGTTGGACTTTTCACTGAGACTGCTGCTGTTTGGCATCAATGATTATAGGTCTGATTGGCGAGTTAATTTTACGCAGAAAAGCTCATGAAATCTATTGATTACATGGAACGGCTTCCTTTGGAAACCCGAAATGCTACAGTTGGTGATCAACCATGCTTACTTTACACCTACTGCTCTCCAATTTACTTGTGGCCATGGCTACAGCCTAGGTAATCACGATGCCGACACCTTTGGACAAGTGAGATTGTGGCACAAATGCAGACATCCAATGACTAAGTGGGGTTGAATGTGAATGTGACAAGTTACTTCTCCACCTCGTTTTGACCTTGCTTTGGATCAGTCAATAATTGGCATGTCTACACATCTAAGACCAAGTTTCAACGTTTCCTCATTCAAATGCTGTCTTATGTGAAGATGATTACATTTTCGCCTCGGTCTACATAAGCACTCTGCAGACAACAGAACCGAATACAACGACACCGGCTTAAACCAGTGACATTTGTCTCCATGTCCTACCTAAAAATAAAAAGCATGGAGCTCTGTGTGCCTAATATCAACATGTGTTGGTGCACTTCGAAATATTTTGCGGTTTCTCAGAGACCCTCTTAGTCTTAGCGCAACATTAAACATTCTGTGCTGGTGAAAGGAAACGTGCCAAATATTTAAGGCTGCAAGTAGCCGTGAATAGATATATATGTTTTAAGCAAAAATTTCTGTGCAGTCTCATCACAGGATTCGGTGTTTTGATGATCCGAGCTCAGATGCCTCGCATGCAAAAAATTTGTTCCCGGTTAAGGCTAACAATTGCGAGGAATATTGCCAGTAGCTATTATGCAGGCATTTCTTGCACAGTGCTGTGATATTTGCTCCGCTGTCTCCGTGAATTCTGTCAACATCATACAGTGAACACTTTGTACAAGAAACTAAACCGAATTTCGACTGTCCTTCCGTCATTTAGCAACCGCTTTTTGCTTTGCTTCATCCACGAGCCTCCTGGATTCAGCAGAGATATTAAACCAGGTTCGAAATCAATGAAAAAGGCTTTAGGGAGCATGTCTTTATCAGCCATTATAGGAACTGTCCAAATGGAAGAGTTTGGTTGGATGATTGCAATCTTGATGTTTTAGCTGCTCCACAGATTGGAATCAGTTTTATCCTGCATTGTTCGCACCCTTAAATCTACCCTNTTCGACTGTCCTTCCGTCATTTAGCAACCGCTTTATCAATTGAGACTCGGTGGTGAAACATTGCTAAGTAAATCCAGATCAAACCAGTACTGCGGACTGTTGATGTCCTCTGGTATCCCTACAAGTATTGCTTTTAGCTTTGTTAACCTACAAAGGTGTCCACATGCCTTTGAATCTACTTCTTTGTCCATGCTGACTACTTCACATCCGTCGAGCCAACGTCTAGGTCGACTACTAGGCCGCCCTCCATGCACCCTACTCACCTGCATCAACACACTGACAATCCCTCCCCAATTGGCCGCCACCAGTGAGACTTCCAGCTTATCCTCATGAACGCAAGTGCTGCCGCCGTTGTCCGTTCAACATGTATCTCTGTATACACGCCTGCAACTTAACACCGCCTCAGCTGCTGCAGCTAATGCCGTTATGTGGACTGCCCGTTAGGGTGGAAGTAACATTGCCTTTTCACACCATTTGTGTGCCGACGCCATAGCATTCCTTTGCAATTTCATGCCTTCCGTTTTGCATACCTAGTTCAAGGGTTAATATTTCTACAAAAGCAATGCGTTTCAACCTTTTAAACCTTACTCGTCTTGTAACCAGACAGAAAGTATAAACGAATAACAATCACAATGGAGGCTAAGTATGTGAAATCTTTGAATCTAGACTTCTGAGTGCAAAATCGTATGAAACGAAGTGGAGCGATGAATTTTGGGAGTGAGCATGAATGCAAGTGACTGGGTAGTTTGTGGTTTAGTCTGTGGTGCGTAAGTAGGACACAACAGCATTCATTTTCTATAACATTGGGTGCCGTCAATCATTTCTTACCTCGTTCACTATGCAACCAATTTCTTTCCTCTAAGACGGGGTGTTTCCTTTCTTAAGGTAACGATGCATTTGCTTGTAGAAGTGCCAAAGCTCCAATACGCAGGCACATATGTTAATGTTTATGCACTCGTTTGCACCATGGACTTTTCCAGAAAAGTCTACCTCCACAGTCGAAGCGTTATTCTCATCGTCTAATGTAGTAATATAATTGTATTAAAACAAGTATTTCGAAATGAAGAAAATTCAGCATTATATTTGAAGCGCAATTGGATGCACTTATCGAGCATCTACTTCCTTCCTTGTTGAAACACTCGACTTTTGCCACGAGTGGAAGTATTGAGCTTGCTTGGACGTAAAACATGACTCGTTGGCTGCTAAACTGGAGGAGCACCTCAGCGCCCCAAGATCCTTCAGCAATCTCCGTGAGCGGTTAATTTGTTTTGACTTGGTGCATTTCAAGCGCTTCTGTTTAATGCACTTGTTTAAAGCACCCACGCGTTCCCCTAAACACTATAAATTGGAACACCTAGAATATATCACAGTCTACCTCATCCTCTTACCCGTAAGCTAACTTATAAGGAGGTGGAAAGCGTGCGCCCTCATAGCGCTTTTGGGGCAAAGGCATAATTCAAATTTTTTTTAGGTGGTTATTGGCATCATTGAAAATGTTGTGTTGGCTGAGTGATTGGCGAAGCATTAAAAGAAAGAAAAACCTTCAGTCATGTTCTGCGAATCTTTCCCCAACTTTATAGATTAAAAATATTTTAACGATTTGAAGGTAGACAGACTTTTAGGTCGCATGTTCATTCAGCCTTATTATATTATTTACGGTTCCATATCAATGCACTTTCACCCCATCCAAACCCTTCTACGAAGTCAGTCTGTAATTTTTGGTTCTTAAAACTGCAATTTATGTCGTTGGTAAACTTAGACTCAGATCCGTTCTTAAAGACCACACTGAAAAGCTGTTGCGATCTAAGTCACCACTAGTAACGGTATAGTTTGACATTTATCATGCTTTGCTTCATCCACGAGCCTCCTGGATTTAGCAGGGATATTAAACCAGGTTCGCGATAGATGTTGAAGGCTTTAGGGCGCATGTCTTTATCAGCCATTATAGGAAATGTCCAAATGGAAGAGTTTGGTTGGATGATTGCAATTTTAATGTTTTAGCTACTCCACAGATTGGAATCAGTTTTATCCTGTGTTTGACGAAGGACACTCCTCTGGGAGTTGAGCATAATGGCTGGCGTGAAGTGCCATAAGGTGAAGGCATTCAACATAAAGATTCATTAAATTGGCTGCTTTTAGGTTATTTTTCAAAGGAGCGATTTTGGTGCTTGAAGCCTTCTTGACTACGGCACACAGTAGGGGCAGTCTGAATGAGAGTCCTTACATTAGAACTTGGATAGCTTTGCCGACTGGTCAATCCGAAGTTCAGCCTGTGGTATGTGGTCTGAGTTCGATGGTTTGAATTGTCAAATAAATTGGCCAAATTTCTGAGAAATTCGTGTGGGATGCGTAGTGGTCACCTACTCCGCAGTTATTGCGCGTAAAACCCAGCGGATTAGGTTTTAACACGTTCCGTGTGTACATTTTTATTATGAAAACCGGTGCTTTTAAGGAGAGATTGAAGTCTGCTGATTTCCCTAGCATTTGCTCCAGGAAATCGAAGACATGAATATGGCATGCGGCGCGTGATAGCCAGGAACTGTCAGAGAGCATGAATGAAGTTTTATTTGATAGATCTTGGTCTCTTACTAATCAGTGGCACAGTTCAAGGCCGTCTGAATATGTAATTGGAGGGTTGGAGGGTTTTAACAAAAGCACTTTTTCAAGACACTACAGAATGCTGGAAATTTAGCCATTAGGCGACAAAACTTTGAGAATGGAGAATGTTAGGTTTTATCTACGTCAAAGACATCGCCAACACTTTGCACTCCAACTTAGAATTCCTAACAAGCGTGGAGCATTCGGAAGTCGACCGCTGAGACAAGCGAACATGTCAAGCTCAAATTGAATTAAGTAGGTAGTGCNACAGTGTTTTCCCGAGTAGCTAGGGTGATGCAAGGCAGCTGTTTTGATTGAGCCAAAATACGCGTCCAGATTCTTTNGACACTACTCGGAGGACAGTGTTTTCCCGAGTAGCTAGTGTGATGCAAGACAGCTGTTTTGATTGAGCCAAAATACGTGTCCAGATTCTACTACAGAAATCAAATTAAAACATGGCTACGCATGAGTTGAATAATTCTGGATTCAAGAAGTGGTTCTTGTTGATGTGAATGCATAAGTGGATCTAGCTCTTTGTTTGACAAGCGATTGTTTAGGAGTGGATCTACCGTCCCAATTAAGAACTTGATTAAAAGCACATATGTTAAGACGTGGACATATTTTCGTTACGGGAGAAACCATTTGGGTGCAATGTATTGTGTTTTCAGATGTAAAAATTGAATCGCATTTAAGTTTTGCGTTAGCGTGGATACACTGATTAGATAAGTGGGATGTTTTTGTTTAGAAAATCGGTAGGATAAATGTGCTTGAGGTTTGTAAGGGTTAGATGCATGTTCACATGCTCGCTGATACCAAGGTCATAGTTGAGCATGAGTTCGAACTCTTCACCTTCGTATCTTAGTGTAGCATCAGCAAAGAATTAAATTTTAAGCCAAGTGAAACCATCCATTTTTCTGGCTTGAGGAATACAAGCCAGTAGAATCGTTCACATGAGTAAAAAGCAAGCCTGCTATGTGTTCTAGGAGTTGCGATAGCAACAATTATGTACATTGACCACATACGACTATAATTTCAAGTATCACACGTTTTCGTCAATTTGACAACCGACCAAATCAAACGACTCTACAGAAGTGGTAGGCCTAAAACAAGTACTTTAGTTAGCGAATAAACTAAATGCATTTTAAAAATTTTGATTTACAACGAAGCCAATAATAACATAAAGTCTTGGAGGATGTCTTGGCCTACTATGCTCATTTGACGTCGGTTAGTTAAGTCAGCTTTTATCCTCACATATCTAACAGTCAGCCGGATCTGTTGGCCAAAATGCTGCAAAGGTAACTATTGTCATGGCTTTGCAGACATTTATGTGAATGGTAAACCATTAGTAGAAAACCCACCTTTGTTGGTAGCCATAGGGACAGAATCCCACTGACAGAAGAGTTGCCTAATCTGGCGGATTGACCTGCTGTGATCTTGAATTAACACTACTGCTTGAATGTATGCGCTGAATGCCGTGTCGCTCCCTCACTTTGTGGCTGGCTACATCTGCAGCTCTACTGTGTCAATTTACAAGACCGCAGCAAGTCGTATTTCCTTGAATATCATTTTTTAACATGGAAAGGTCGAGGACCTAGCCTTCGAATCTTCCTATAAAGTTGGTTCGGGGCATTTCCTATTGATGTGCCTATTTCTTACAAATGGCTCGTTACTTCTTTTCGTTTCTCATAGAAAAGAATGCTTCAGAAATTCATTGCAGTTGCACAAGTTGCAATCAAAAGGCATTAAAACGAATGCTTATGACGATTTTGTCAACTTTTTTGGGAAAAAATTATTTTAACACTGACCATGGTATGTAGTGTTGAAATGTAAAGCCACTTACTTTTCGAACCTCGAATGAATATTTTATCGCAAGAATAAAAAATACCTCAAAATCTCATCCCGTACAGATAGCCGTTCATTGAATGTTACTAGAATGTGGTTTGTAGAAATGCTTCAATTTCTTAGATCACAGCTTGCTGAGGGATTGTGTAGAGTGGTGGGTAATTGTAAGTTTAGTTAAATGAAAAGTCATATGAACACACTTACAAAAGCTATAGGGGTTATCAAGCTGCTGAACTTATAAATGTGCCTTATATCTATTGATGTGCCTATTTCTTACAAATGGCTCGTTGCTTCTTTTCGTTTCTCATAGAAAAGAATGCTTCAGAAATTCATTGCAGTTGCACAAGTTGCAATCAAAAGGTATTAAAACGAATGCTTATGACGATTTTGTCAACTTTTTTGGGAAAAAATTATTTTAACACTGACCATGGTATGTAGTGTTGAAATGTAAAGCCACTTACTTTTCGAACCTCGAATGAATATTTTATCGCAAGAATAAAAAATACCTCACAATCTCATCCCGTACAGATAGCCGTTCATTGAATGTTACTAGAATGTGGTTTGTAGAAATGCTTCAATTTCTTAGATCACAGCTTGCTGAGGGATTGTGTAGAGTGGTGGGTAATTGTAAGTCTAGTTAAATGAAAAGTCATATGAACTTATAAATGTGCCTTATATCTACCAATCAGAAGTGCGTGCTGCTTGCACACTTAGTGACAACGAATGGTAATCATGGAATGCTTCCTCAACCTGTTACGGAAGGCGCTTAATGATGGGGCTCGGTGTGTAGGTATAAGTACGGTAAGCATGGCTCAGCAATCTGAGTGTGACTTGTTTTTTTTGGAGAGCATTACAATGGGCGGGATTTTTTTTTGGAGAGCATTACAATGGGCGGGATAAAATTTCATTAATTAATTTACTATTTGTAAGTATTAATTACGAAAATATTCCGCTAAAATGTGCGTGTCTCGTCGATATTATCAGAGTCATGTGCATGGACTGGCTGTTTAAATCACTTGTGCATGGGTCACCTGTTGAGTTATGTCACTCTGACATCCAACGTTCAAGACTCTTGTATCAGGCAGAGTTTATAGAGCAATCCTCTATTACACCATTGGTGATACCTATATGCCCCACGTTTAAGCTCACATTAATTTGGCATTGCAATGCATAATTTGGAGCAAACTCAGCCGAATCCAAACACCTTATTTTATTGGTCTTGCTAATCGTCTAACATCCAGATGGCTTCTCCAGCAGCTCAACAAACACATATGATGAAATTGCAGCAACTCTATAGGACAATTGATACTTTGACGGATGGTCAGGTATCTATCGTCGGAATCGGTGGTATAATGGCGAAGTATTCATTGCTACCCGAAGCCGGGTACCACGCACATGCAGAGTTCCTGACTACCGTAAATGTCTTCGACCTTTAGTATAGTATTTTTGTTTGTCTACTGATTTGAAATTGGTGCCTAGAATTCGCACTTTCCCATTCACTTTTCAGCACATTCCTCCATCGGTAAATTATGTACGAATCGGACGTTAGAGCGGGCAACTTTGCTAATAATTAAGTGATTTTGACCCATCAAACCATTTCTGGGGAAAATCCGAAGATCTCGTCCAGCTGGCTAGGAATTCGGTACATCTGCTTGCCAGTCTGCCGATCAACGGACTCCACTTTACACCCAACCTCGCATGGATCGAGCGGTCTCCTGTTAGCGGCTGCCAATCCAGTGAAGAGGAAGAGGAGTTGAAGATTAACGAATATGTTAACGCCTTGGCATCAGGAGATGAGGCGAGTGAGAATTATGATTTAGCAGAAAAGTAGGGAACTCTAATAAGTAGAGTTTTATTACACTATCATTATTTATTGTTTTAAAAGTCCACTGATTCTGTCCCCTCCTTTGTAGAGATCTGCTAATTGCTAGACCCTGACGAGGAGAATGGTTCCTGAAGTCAATATGTAGCACACTGGACGTCACTGGAATTCGAGTTCCCACGTATTCTTATTGGGCTTTCTAGTGATGGCAACAAATTTGGAATTTAAACATCCAGCAATTGTCCGTTGTATGCATTTGATCAGCACTCAGAAGGCTTTCACTACTCCTATGCTAACTACGAAATGGTCTATTTTCTTCTCCCCTTCATCCACACCAGCTATTAGAGGACTAGATATTCCTAGACATTTTTATTGTGGGTAGAGGAGAAATGAACGAAGAGGAGTGTTTGTGACGGAGGGGACTCGGTCTCCGGAGTGGAACTGCGGGCGTCCAGGACCATGTTAACATCGTCCTCCCGCCTATCACTTTTAAGGTGCATTTAAACAAGATAAGTATTGCATATGTTGTTTAGCCTTTGATTAGCAACATGCTGTACTTTGAGAGGTAGGGATTAGCAAAACTGCGAAATTTCGTGGCATGCTTGCAGTGGCAGACTAGAAAGTCTGGCACCCTGATTTGCTGAAAATTGCTGCTGTGGATTCAAACATTCCAGTGTACCGCATTTCATACCAGAAATGAGCACTAGCGAAGGTATTTTAGTCATTTGACCTGTCATCCACATCAATACCCCCTTGATAATACTCACACTATGCTTCGCTGCTGGCAGCGATTGACAGAGTTGTGACAGTGACTTACGTAAAATGATAAACTCCATCCGAACCCACTTTCCGCATCCAATGTAAACAAATGCAACACTTTGGACAAATCCAAATCAATCAAAAATACGCTGATGTTAAAGCCAATGCATGAAGGTTTTCGTTTTGGGAGGAACTGGAGATAAACGGTCAGTCACATAAAGTAGGTGGCTAAAATAACGAAGCAATTTAACTTTTTGGGCTGCAGGAATTATGCTGAAAGTAGGCGAATCGACTCACAAAAATCTTTCCAGCGAATCACTGTGTGACATCCCATCTGAATGAGCGTATCCGCGTCGACTAAATAGAAGACATTCACACATCTGCGCCCTCTTGTCCTTTTTTATTTGTCTCGTGGTCGTATGTGCTCAAACTGTCGAAATTCGCTATTACCAACATCATGATCACCACTATAAACTTCTCCATATCCAAACACAAGCTGCTTAAGTGCCTTTTAACTTTAATTGGTCCCTCCATCAGTGTAACACCAAGACGGAGAGCACTATGGAACCACACACCTTCCACGGATGTTCTGCAAATGCCGACAGAATCAGATACAATAGTAGACAAGATCAGTACCATACGTGCGATGCATTCCATTCACAGGCAAAAGACTTATTTCCAGAGTGCCTACCGATCTGTTAATGTATATCAGGTGCAATCTCCTGGAGTATAATACTACCTGCCTAGAGATTGTATGGTAACTTTTGTCATATTTGTCAGATAGACGATGTAACTTTTGTCATATTTGTCAGATAGACGAGTTTTGAAAAGTAAAAGTCATTTCTCGCAAGAGGTTAGCTAAACGGCAAACAATTCCAAAAGAAGGAAGATAATCTTCCCAAATTTATTCTTATTAATTATCATATGTGATGTTTTCCGTTTGTTTAGAGATCAGTGTGATTTAAGGGGCTGCGTCTTATTGCTAATGCATTGTTTGGCAACCACATTAAGTTGCTCGATGTTTACATGTCGTTTACGATCTAATTTTTTGAAGGGATCTTTCTGAACACGTTGCATAGCTGATAACCTAGTAAGTTATTCAACCTAAATCTGGATACTTATGTTGCCCAAGAGCTGGAGGGTTGAGAGGCTAATGCCACTGACTGGAATGAATGCCTCGCACCAGGAATACAGTCTGTGAGCCCTCACCCTCGCTCGCATGCATTCGACTAAACTTTGGTTGGATCAGCCATTATCATACACATTGGAAAGCATTACAATGCCGGTAAATTTTGGAACAGCAATCAAATTAAGGGTGCCCGACAGGATGTCAGGTATGCCATTCAGACAGTAATTGGGCCGCGTTCGCCAATTGGTAGCTGTTCTTTGTAGCATGGGACCCCAATAGCTGACCTGTTCGAATTTCACACCATATAATAGAGGCGGATCTTTGAGTTCAACTGATGTCTTTTTGCACTATTCTTGTCATCGCGACTGCAAACACACCTGCCCATGTCCATTCAAAACACCAGAAATTACAGCTACAAGGCAGCCAGATGGTGGCATACAGTAAACAATCATGCGTCCTGCATGAATGGTTACTGACCCATCAGCTGCTTAAATAACTGGATGACCTCAACTCTGCCCGGTAGACTTTGTCACTCCACCGTAAGCGAAAGAAGCAAACCTAAAGGCTTCAATATATCTGCTGAATCTCTATGTATTAATAATAAAGATTTTTGAACATCTCCAACTTTAGGTTTTGTAGGATGAGCATGAAACTTGTGTGAATTGTCAAGAAATTCAAGTAGGCTTTGCAGAGGATACAGTGATAGAGTGGCCGAGAGGTTATTTTCTGAAGAAAAGAAGCTGGTAAGAGATGTATTTGTAAATGTGACACAGCAGAGGACATGATGTGAAGACAATGCAAAGCAGTGCAAATGAGAGGCTTAGCTTTTTTAGTAGGATGTTTTGCAAACAGCCTTACAATGAACTGCAAAGTGACCAGTCCAAGCGTAGAGCAAAGAGGAGTGAAAGAGAATGGCCGATCAGCAGTTAAGCCTGGGGTATGTGATCTGATTGTGATTGTTTGCAACGCCGTTGTGATCTGATTGTGATTGTTTGCAACGCCGGAGGCACCGGTCAAAGTGCGGAGAGGTTTAAGGGGATGCTGAATGGCTGCTCTCTTTGAGCAGACAATACGGGTGCGACTCCTCAGATGGACTCTCAACTCACGCGGATTTCTCCTTCAGCAGGCCTCACGTCTGCATTTATTCTGTGCAAATTGTGATTATGTGGATGAGCTTGGACTCCACTGATTTACCAATTAAACATCTTAAAAAATCAAGGATATGCGTTTGATTTGTGGTGTCAGACCGCAAGCTGAAGGTAGAAAGCACAAAATCGGTTTCATTAGAGGGTGTCTATACTGGATCATCTGAATTGGTCTTGGCCTTCTAGAAGTGGCATCTTATTTCAAAGCTGCTTGCACACGATACTGGTCAATCCGAGGAAACAGCCAGGACCATGGGTATCGAGACGCTGCATAATGTTGAGGAATTAGGCGCTGAGTGAAGAAGAAGCGTTTCGAGAACAGGAAATGTGGGGTTTTTTGACATTACAAGCATAGTCAACACTCAGCATTGACATTACAAGCATAGTCAACACTCAGCATGCCACGGATGGATCAATAGTGCCTGAATGTTGATTGCCATTCCACATCTCTACAATATTGGGGGGACTGCAGCGGATTGTGGAGGGTTAAATTGCTGATTGGCGAGACGAGCGAACATGGCATGCTTTTAATAAAACAAGTAGCACTTGATGTGCAGTGGATTCAGCATGACATGCGCACGCAGGCATGAGACACGGCACACCCAACACGAAACGACTCGGAGATGGAGTTCTCCAAATCAGTTTGGGTAATGCAAAACAACTGTTCTGTTTGAGTGGGACGATATTTGTGGGATCTACCACAGAAATAAAATTATAGCATGCGTAGGTATGGTTTTAGGCGGTGTCGAATGGAGAACTATTTCATATGAGTTTGTGTAAGTAAATCTTCTGTTTTATTAATGAGTGTCAATTTGTGAGTGGATCAGCACTTCCATTTGGGGATTCGACTATAAGCACACATATTTTTGCTAAGGAGAAATATTTATTTCTCTCCTGCATTAATAAATGCAGTATTAGGTCGAACTTCATTTTATACATATGCTTGCATTGTCGAACTTCATTTTATACATATGCTTGCATGATTTTATTAACCTTGTGTCGAGTACCTGCGTATTCATATGGAAGAGGGATAGGTTTTACTGAACGAATTAATAGTATTTATAGGTATGTACAAGAGAAGTTGATTTCAAGCATGTTTATCTAGTGTTACGGAATCCGATCATATTTATGTGCTTATTTAAGAAGGTTTTGTTACTCTCTTTTTGTGTATACTTGTGCCTCTGCCTGCTGCCTCAAGTTTTGCTACCATCTTGGCAGCATGCTTAAAAAGTTGTTGCGTCGGTCTTTAAGGGTTCAATTTTGTAGCCTCAAATTTCCTAATGTTTACAAGTTGTGTTGATGTAGCATTCATTTGTCTTCCAACAAAAATGCGCCATGATGTGATGATAGCCGGGTTTTAATACATGTTTTGAAGCAGTTTTATATGCATCCTACAAAATAAGTTGCATGCGATTTGGTTTCCACGCATAGTAATCGCAGTCATACCAACTTATTTATATCCCTCAAACCTATGCAATTGCCCACGCACAGCTTTGCTCAAATAAGATCTGGCGCTAGAGTTAGCACAGAATACGTGATAAAGGCAATGTAGGTTAGGCTTTGGTTATTAGTGTAAACAATAACTGGTAGGTGTGAGACATTAGGGAAAATCCGATAAGGTAGTAGCTGAGCCATACAAATCCAATTCACAGTAACTGGAGTCCCTGCCTCGACAACTAAATAAGGGAAGTAATTGAACTTTTCCTCTATATCCCGCTAAGTGAAAGAGTATGCCCTGTGAAAAATTGCAAACTATAGCCTAAATAACAAGAGGCCGCAGACTAATAAATGCGACTGTCATGCTTTCGTCAAGTGGCAGACGGCGCGGTAATGTCGAAGCTTCATTTATTAATTCGACTCATAACTTCCAGGGTTTCACTTACCAGCCAAAATCCGGTACCTTTATTACTGTATTTTGCAAATGAAATGCTTGACATCGGATGTTGTCATAAAATAAATGCTCGAGACTGTTGACAGGAATATCATTAGTTGTGTTGATGATGGCCGAACGGGAATGTTGCTCTACCCTATGCTTAGACACACAGATAATAATTTGCAGACTTAGAAAAGTTTTATCTATCTTCTCTTGAGTTAACAGTTACCTTGGGATTTTACTTTAGTCCATGCCTAATTTCCAATGCGGGATGGTACTTTACACATTAGAGCAGCTTGAGGCGATAAATCATTTCTCGTGATGCAAGCAGCAACTGAATTTATTTGCATTGCTCTAGAGTAATCGTAGAGGGTGAAAGTGATCCATCGTTGCCATTTCTGAATCGGCACATAATGGTGGCATCTACCGAGAGAGGGGTAGCAAGTATCTCCATAGCCACAGCCTTCAACGCCAGTACAGCACTATTTATAACAAAGCTGCATTCACATTGATCAACCGGTTGTATCCATTACTATCCTCTCGGTCACCACCACAAGCGGACCAGCAACACCGAAACAGTTTTGAGGGCATTCCACGGAATGAATGTTAACTCTAACAAATAGCTTCTATCTGCGATGAGGAGAAGCTGACCGAATGTGAAACCATACCCACCAGACTTGTCGGCTGAAGAGATTTTTACTTCCATTAAGTGGCATGACCCTCAATGCATGGCGGTAGCCCCTTCTGCGCGCCAGCAGCACATATATTAATTAAGCGCTACCACATGTTTTGCCTTCAGAAAACACTTGAGATGCTATAATTGCATGGTCTTTAGATATTACGCCTTTATATGTTCACTTTGTGCAAAATAGTTGAGAATGAATGCGAGCAAATGAGGGTTTTTTTACCAACTGTCTTATGGCCGCAGAACTACAATAACACGAAGTGGTTTGCATCTCCATTGCATTCGGATGTTGCTTGGCTGCGACGCAGGGCGAGAAGAAGGGAGTGATGCAGTAAGTGAATGCAAACTGTTTAATCTTTGTGAGTTTATTCACCTGTCTCTCTCTTTTCAGTTCATCAATGCGGTAACAGCAAACTATTTTCCTCTACCGGTAGGGCTTATCACATCCTTCGGAATAACTTAACGGCCAATAGTCGGCAAGTTGTAAATCAGCGACTGAACAGTAGATGAGATTGTGATGGCGATTCTCCTCTTGATTCCTCAACCATCTGCTGAAACCCACGTAACACGTCAAGTTTGAATATCTTGATGGGAACTACGTCAACGTCTCGTTCCTTTGCATGTCTGGCAACGAGTTTCTCCACGCAAGCCATCCAAGTAAAACTTGATTTCTTTTCGAGTTAGTTATCAAAACTTGCAATATTTCAGTTTTAAACTCCAATATATGTAAAGCAATGTGCAACTTAGAAAAGTTATTGACAGGTGGCTTAAAAGTTATTGCAGTTTTTAGTGCTTCTTATTATGTGCATCAATTGCACAGACTTGGGCTTTAGTCATATTGTACCCAAGATTGCTTTTTACTTGCTCCGTATCCTATTTTATGCAGAAATCGCTTAGTATTTGCTTCACGAACGGACTTTGCCTTGAATACTTCCAGACTAATGGGACCTTCTCCTTCCATTTGCTGCTCGTCATCTGTGGGCGGAATGATGGGTGCTAGCAGGATTGAATGACTAGAAGCAGTTTGAATAACTGATTTGATTGGCCGGTGGATGCATTGAAGCTTATTTACTGTGTGTTGAGTTGTTAAAGGCCCTTTGCTATGGACGATGGCGAGAAGTGAACCTTCCAACTAGTGAAGTGGGATGAATTGGTCCTTTTAAACCAAAATTACCCATGAAGGCAGGTTGTACGCACACTTAGAATGGGTAGTGAACTTAAGACCGGCATCTTTAAAATTTTCTTCGTCTTATGTGCTAGTGTATTTTTGTGTTTGTGAACCAACAACAATCTATGCAAGTTTTAATGCCATCTTATCCAGGTGAAATGTAAGGAAAGGACTTTCTCAATGTAAAAATGGCTAATTAATGAAATTAAGCAAAGCATTGTGCATATTTGGCCTTTGGATGTGAAGTAACCTTTATCTGCAAATCTGTTAGAATTTAGTAAATTTTGTCTATTGTGAACCAAATAGTGTAGGAAATTTAATGACGACGTTAATTCATGCTGGGTCCGGTCGCAATAGCATTGGTACTAGACTTTAAGCAAGAAGTCCTTTCGAATTTCAAAATGCTGGCCATTTTCTATGCAGCCGAGCTATTTGGTTCCATCCTTAATGAAGATATCTCTAAATTCTTCGTAAATGATGCTTTGCATATTTGTTTGAATCCTTCAATTTTGCGAGCACTTACTTTTCCACTTCTGTACTTAGTGCTAGGCGGTATTAACTTCGGATCTTACTGTGAGTTGTACAGCTCCTTCTGTATGTCGATAATATGCATTCTGTTTTGGAGTAAGACTTGAAGCTCTACATGCAGTCTCAATGGACCTCACTCTATTTAATGCAGCAACAAAAGCTGTTTTGTGGAACTTACGCCTATAAAAATGGGTGAAATTCAGACCGATTTTATAATGGATCAGGAATCATCTATTGTACATCGAAATGGGGTCGTATTGGTGTTGAACAATTGTTGACTGACACAAGTTCCATGCAGTCGGTTCGACTACTCCCCGGAAATTGGGCTTTTGCAAACCAATTGTAATGGTTACCACTTCAATCCAGCCACCATAGCCTTCAGTCGCTTAAAGCATGCGCATTGATTAAATGGTGGCATTTTTTGTTGACAACATAATAAGCTGAGTACGGAAGTCGGGGCTTTGCGAACCCAGATTCCATTCTTCGTAGGAGTCGACTGACGTCTAATCAGCCTCAAAATTCTGACTTCACGGAACACTCCTAGCTCAAAAGTGAATTCGAATAAAACATGTTGCGCAACCTCTCCTTCCTCATTTGTGATCACCTTCATCTGCGCTGTCCTTATGAGTGGTGTCTGCTTGTGGCATAACCGACTGCCTTTTCCACCAGTAAAACGCAAACTTCGTTTTCGCATCTGACTGTGTCCTGATGACCGGTGGTTGGCTTGGTTCGGATTTGCGTGTTACTGATGAGGTAGATCGTTAGTGAGCTGACCCATCACTCGGAATGCACCTATGCTTCATGAATGAAAAAATTGCTGAGCACTTAGGTGGCAGAAGCGACTTACATAGCTGTACTATTTCTTCTTCTCGGTAGACGTTATTCTGGCTGGGTTTGGTGTACAACTCTTTTCTGCCTGACATGCGGTAGTCTTAAATGCCCCTATACAATGTTATAAGGCTGTCTCATCCCTTCCTACTATCCCAGTAAGTACTCAGGAACATTATTTATTGCTACTTCTGCATCACTATGAGCATATCAGGTGACACTCTCAAATCGCGACCTATGAGACTTCTGAATAAGGGTGTTTCAGTTATTGCATGCACGCAAGGAGTCACCATTTAAAACCTAAGTTTTAGTGTTCTGGTTGTGTATCCCTGCGTATCTAAGACATCATGAGGGAGCAATAATATGCTTGTCTGATTTTTCTTAACTCAGATGTCTTCTTTTCTCCCATTAATATATGGACCCACTTACCAATTTATTTTTGATGTTCCCACCAGTTCAGTCAAATACTCTTCAAATAGGTGTTCCGAGGAATAACAATACACTATATGCTACTGGAAATAATCACTGCTATATTATCCAAAGTAGGTTTTCTGTGGAGGAACCGGTAATGGATTCCAGTGTGCCTCGAGTTAAATTAACGTCAAGCAGAAGAAATCTTAATCGAATAGATGCATCAAAAATAGATTTCGAGAAGTCGGTCTTGGCTTCAAAACACTGTTGATCGAGTGCTACTGCCGAGGCGCGAGTTGCATTAGCAGCTTCTTGGTCTCGGTCTTAACTTATCATGCAAAACGTAAGTTGAAGGAGTGGATTTGAATCAACTTAATCATAAAATTGAGATTGGGCAGCACAATTTGTTAAAAAAATAGTTTAAAGCAAAGTTGCAGTTTAAAACCAGTTTGATGGCCTTAATCGCCTCAACGAGGTGAGGTCATCGAATCGCACTATCCGGTCTAATTAAAGGATGGTTTCTCCTGCACGAGCATCAGAAGTTTCCTTCATTTAAGTGCTCAAGTCTCCTCAGCAACTTCACGGAAATTTCAAGTGGAATTAGTTTGGCTTGAAAGCTACTTTTAACCTACTCTTCTCATGTTAACCCCTAGATTGTGCACCCAAATGCGATCAAAGCTGACGGTAAATCACAATATCTTCTCTCCATTTTCGATGCCGCTTGTGGTAACTGCTGAGCTATGCTTGAAAAATTCAAAGAAACCGCAAAATATGGCGATCACATGGGTGAGGGTGAGGAAAAGAACACCAACGAAACCCCATAGCTACTAAATAAATTAAGGCAGTAAGCCATTGGCTTTCAAATGGAGAGGCTCAACAGCACTGGCAAAACCAAACTCAGACCTGATGACCTCAGCCCAGGCTCACGTTTCCGAAGTGAGTAGTAAAATTACCTAAGTGTTCTCCTCAAAGTGTCCGCAACACGTTGGAGGGGAATATGGATCGCTCAAACTGAGCCCCAAGTTGTCATTGCGTTAAAAGCAGAATTCCGAATGCCCAGTTGGATAGATATTTTATGCTTCGAAATGGTCAAATCCAATTTTCGGAGCACTCCATGTGAAAATAGTAACTAATTTGGAAGTAAGAAAATTATCGTCCTTTTTTTGTTTTGCCACGCTCTAGTCTAGAGATTAAGAGGGGCACATCTCGCATTTGCTCTTGACTAACTGCAGATATGCTTTTTTGGGACACAGTAGACGTTCCAAAATCAGGCAGAGGAGAAGTTGAGTTGGGGTAAATCATACGATCATCCATATGAATTGCGTTAGTGCTACGTGATGTACCTCAAGAGGGCCATCATTTCTCCTCAGTGTTTCAAGTAAGAATGCTGTCGTTCAGCGGCAAAGTGTTTGTCACGCTTAATATGAATAACGAGCTTTGGTGTACACCTCCCTGATACCTAAAAGATTGTTTATTTCTAAGTAAGTGTTTCCTGTTCTCTCACACCTTTCTGCTTGCTTAGTAAACCCACAAATATGCTCAACGCTCCTCTCCTTTTACCCCTTAAAGCCACTTAAATGAGTCAATTTAAGACGAGAATATCCACCTCTAAGACTCCCCATACTAGAGTTTGTTGAGCAAATATTCGCATTGCTAGACCACTGAGCAACTCCATAGAGTGGTTTGATTTGACAACTGAGCAAAATCTTTGACAAAAATATCGTCAGTTTTAAAATATAATCTGGGCAGAATAAAGGCACTTGTAGATTTACTTTTGTTAGATACTTTACATTTTCGTCATCAAAACTGCTATATTTTGCAGCTTCATTCTATGTTGAAATGTCTTCAACACCCGGTTCTTTATTTGTGGTTATTCTGTCCCGAAGCGAAACCACTAAAGTTTGCCAGATTTGCCTTGGATTGTACATCATTTTCCCTTCTTCCCCTCTCCATGCTTGCGGCACTGACTTAGACATTGGTAAGATTTGCAGTTGTATCATAGTATACGCTTGATGCTATGGCGTCTTTGTTTGTCCTATTGATAGCATGCGTGGAAACGCTAGTTCACCCTCTGGTCTCGGCGTAGCCCCTGGACTGCTGGTGCTGTCATTTACCGTGGGCAGATCTCTTCATTTCGTACCGGTTATTTTGGAATCAAATCTTTACCCAAGAGTAAATAACAAAAGTACACTAACAAGACTGTGAATTTTACAGAAAGCATTGAACTGGAACATCAAATGTGCCAACCATTGATCGTACCTGTGTGAAAGTCAGGCCGATGCTGCGAGCGAGTTCTTGACGTTCCTGAGCAGTGAGTTAGCGTTGTTTGCGTAACGGTTTCTCTAACTTGGGGATTTGAAATTTGGTGAATAGAATCCGACGTTTTGTTTTGGTTTTGGAAATGCGTCACTACTACCATTTTTAGATCCTGAGGATTCGCAGAAGATGTGAAGGCGTCGGAAAAAAGGGAGGGGAGGACAGATTTGATTAAAGGCGATTTGGCGTCTGAAAGAACCTTACCTGATTCCGTTGATCAGCCTCTTGGGATTCAAATAATTGTGCTTAGGAGTTCCGTTGCACTCGCGTTTCCGTGCCGAGTATGTAAGAATTCGAAATCGGAAGAAGTAAAAAAGTGTTCGTTGGCGCAAAGCCATAAGTAGTTGCGTATATTGTGGTGTCCTTGTCCTCTCTTCTCTGTGTTTCCACAACAACGATAATGTTATAACACTCGAGTTTGCCTATGTCTAGTACTACAGTGCTTTTGTGGTCAGATTTTTCACTTCTTTCTTGGGACCCAGAGATGCCCTTCACACCTAGCAGGATGGTAGAAATGCCTAAGTCCTACCACCAATGCAATTGTTAGGCGATCTATGGGCAATAATAAGGGCAACAAGAGAAATACAAAGCCAGGAGGGAAAGAAGATGGGTTTGTTGCATGCATTAATGCCCAATGCCATTAGGAGGGGAAGAGGGCTATCTGAACATGTTGGCACCCTTAAGATCCCATCTACCTAGCCCGTGTAGCCTCTCAATCAGCCCTAATAATTAATCGGGATGGTCACAATGGCTGGTAATGATGTTGTTCGAGAGATAGCAAATTGATAAACTCAGGATTGACTGGGACATACCCTCTGTCTTCACAAATATTAGATGCTAGTGCCCGCATTTGGTGATGAGATAAGAGGAAAAGATAGGTGGTGAGAACAAGTGGGTTTGATTAGGGGTTGATCTGATTGGCCACGTGTTGTTACAATCTAAATGTCATCAGTGAAGCACCTGGAATGCAATTAACCAATGACATAAGACTTGGTTTGAGAGTTGAAGAACCAAAACCCTTCCATGTTTAAGGCCGTTCGGCCATTCCGAACCTTGGTGTCCATAAGTAAGTCATGCCGCTTAGCACATGTTTCACACTTATGTAGGCTGAGCTTACCAGTGGCTGAGAAGTTAAATAAGTAAAGAAAGTGGTAGAAGAGGAAATCAGTACAAGGCACTTCTATATTTAAATAAGGTAATTGGGAGACAAAGCACTTGTGTCAAAAAGTTAACCGGAATCATTCAAGGGTAAAAAATTATAAACTACAAACCAACCTCCAAGGCTGGATGGTGCAAAGATCGAAGCATCAAGAGGAGCTGCCTTATGCCCGTCATCCAATCCGAGAATACGCCGAATCGAGAATATTTAAGTGACTGAATTACGGTTTGGACAGGGAATAATTGACCTACTGGCCATGTACTCCAAAAGCGTAACTGTCACTGCAACCCAAAAGTAGATGTGGTGCAGTGAAAATGATCTCACCCACTTTATGAGTGCCTCAACTGGTGCAAATGGCGCCGGTTGGGAGTGGGCAACCAATTAAAAAACGAGGAGGTGTCGCGTTACTCATCAGTATTGTCGCAGCAACAAGGTGTTACCTCGGCCACTGCCTTGAAGAACTTCTCGCAGCTTTATTATGGCAGCACCGTGTTACCTGCAGACGATTAGCACTACACACTTCGACCCTTTAACTCATTAACCACCACAGCAAATGGAAGGAAAAAACGGCCTTCGAGTAAGACGTAGGAGAGTTTGCAGTGAATATCCGCATGCAGGAGCGCCAGCAAACAAACGTCATGCCATCTCGAATGAGTGCTTGACCACGAAGAATCAAATTTAGGGTTTAGTGGCACGTTGCAATTTGTACGGTTGAGTGATACTTGAACCGGTAAGTAATGTGTTCAAGTTGGTCTTTTGAAAGTGGTCAGAACATGCAATAGACAAATAAGAGTTTTTATGGACAAAATGATGTTCATACGATCTACTTCTATTTATTTCAGCGGCAAACGCATTTTAATAGATAAATTCATTAGAAATTTCCACCATCAACATTTTAATGCAGTTCTTTCTCTTCCTTTTGTTATTCTTGTCTTAGAGTCGCGTGATGCATTTGAGACTGCATGCTGACTGACCAAATGACTTGTGATTAGAAGCGGTTTTGCGTTGCAACTTTCGACAGGCAAACTCACATAAATCAGCCATTACCTCTCGGAGACTAAACTTTCTTTGCATTTCTCCTTGACTGAGGATGAATATGGCTGTCACAAGCACCTGCTGAAGGTTAAGCAATCGCTATCTGAACATATTCAGTTCATAGAAATTAACGAGGTCAAGTAAACTTGGTACGAGATGGCGCAAGACGGAAAAGGATGGTGCCTCAACTTCTCCATTCCTACCCTTTTATCTCTAGATTCGTTTTCTCCTACCGTCAGATAATAACCTGATCTCCTGCGGACTAAGCGACTCGAAAGTCACTGTGAGATGGAGGTGGAAGTACATTTTGCGCCCTCCAAGCCCCTCTTAGAGATTCATGATTTGCGAGCCGTTGTTTGTCAGAGGGAATGTACAGCATAGCATAGTTGTGATTCACTGTTCATACTTGTTCGTTGGAATCCAAGGATTCATATCATATAAAACCTCCTTTTTGAAATGTGCTTTAAACACTACGAAAAACGGGCTTCAGTTCCGATTTCTAAGCCAACTTTTGCCTTCCATCCCTTCAACTTACTTCCTAATTGTAAGCGATTTCTCGAAACAGACCAGTGCTGCGAACTGGTTACCTGACGCGATTATGCAAATTTCTACTTGAAGCGAATTAGAGAGGTTTTCAGTTTGAGTTTCAGTAGCATATGTGTTTTGTGCCGATTTCGCATTTCGGGTCGAATCCTACTTCAGGAGACAATGGCTGGGCACTCTTTAGCAAACCGTCCCTAGTTTGTCTCATTAGCTTAAGGCAATATGCGACTATCTAACTCGATTGAGTCAGTCACCTTAGAAGCTGTAATGAGCGCGTACGCAGCATCACCGAGTGCTTCAGTGCATCTTTTAACTTTGTAGAAGCCTTGTTTAAAGGCTGGCGCAAGTGTGTACATTGTATCGGCCTTTAGCAAGGGATGCTCNTTTAACTTTGTAGAAGCCTTGTTTTAAGGCTGGCGCAAGTGTGTACATTGTATCGGCCTTTAGCAAGGGATCCTCACATCATCTCTCAACATGACTGTCACTTTTACATCTCGCTCTGGAAATCTGCTGAAGTTTCCTAGAAAAGCATAAACGTTTCAACTCACTATGCTGGGGTTTCGTCTCCATGTAAATTATAAAATAAAAGGTTTAAAAACTCCCCATTTTATCGCATTTTTTGTTTGTTCCAAGTGATATGCACACAAATCACGTGCTAATTTATAACTACCAAATACGTAAATTCCCAGCAGTTCTGTTTTTTCCTTGCAAACAGTCTAATTCAGAAACGAAGCAACTCTGCCTTTAGTGTCATCTCCGTGACGCGTTGCCTAGTTCACATTCTCTGCCCCAGCAGTTGAGCATTTCCCAGTGTGTTCACTCCAAACATACCTGAATGAAATTACCCTAAGATAAGTAGATATACATTAGACGCTTGTTTGAATGTGCAAATCGA